>JAVJIF010020373.1:0-106512 GCA_038442645.1 Agave tequilana | reverse complement strand
CGCGACGCGATCCCCGCGTCTGTGATTCCCGCATCTGCTATTCTTGCGACGCGAACCCCGCGTCTGCTATTCCCGCGTTTGTGATCCCCGTGTCTGCTATTCCTGCGACGCGTCTCCCGCGTCTGCAACCCTCGCGTCCCACTGTCAAGCCCGCGTCTCCCTGTGTCTCCTTCTCTCCCTATATTTATGTTATTATATTTATGGCGCGTGCGCGAGTTCCAGGGATTCCAGACTTTTCGGCTTTCCGGTGATTTAGGCGAGTGTTCTCGCTCTCGCCTCCCTTTGGGTTTCCCCGCTTCGTCGGGTCGATATGTATTCCATTTCATGTATTTTGTATGGGCTGAGTCCCTGTATTTGTGTATGGCCGAGAGCCAGTATCTGGACATGTATTGCTCTGTGACGAATGCTTGTACTAGGGTAGTTTCCTTCTTGTACATATACCATGCCTGTGATGTATTGTACTGCCTTATACCATACTTGGCTTCCGGACCCCTTCAACCTCCGGTCACTCACTATCTCGAAAGAGAGGTGATTGGGACTGGCAGGTCTCTCAGTTCAGCCTCGGTCACTCACTGTCTCGAAAGAGGCGTGATTGGGATCGTCAGGTTTCTCAGCTCCGCCTGGTTATCATGATCAGCGTTCAGCGCTTTACCACTAGATTCGTCTAGGCGAGTTGCTGCCGGATTTACTGCTCGTACTTCAGTCGAGTCGTCCCTGTAACCTCGCCAGACGCTCCAGTGTTAAATACTGTTTGCTGTCTGTACTTCCAGCTTGCTCAGCTCCGCTTTGTTTGTGCTCAGTTACTATTCTACCCATGCCATTACTTCATGCCTGACACCTGTCTATACTACTTGTCGTTTTCATATTACTTTTAACACATGTATATCACCTGTCAAGATGTATTATCATCTAACACCTGACATGCTACTACTTGGCAAGACCCCTTGTTATGGCATGACTTGCCACCGGATTATTATCAATCTCTTGACATGACTGGTTACCTGTCTAATATCACCATCTTGTCATGCTATCCCTTGACACTCAGCATGATATACTTGACCTGTGATTATCACATTTACGGAACCCTGTCTTGTTATCCTGTACTATGTACAGTGACCTGATATCCTGTATCATGATCAGTGACCTGTTATCCTGTATTATATACAGTGACCTGAACTCTTGAATTCCTGATCATGTCCTGTTCCTGTTATTCCCGTAAATTGATAATTAATCTAATAATTCATAAAATGAGACAACTTGCATCGGGTCGGGGGAAACTTGCGGATATCAATATGTGTTCGTGTTTACAGTGGTATTAGGCATGTTGTGCAACTAAAATATCCGGTCTGACCTGTGGGCCTCCAGGCGACCGAGGGGAGTGCTGGCTCCCTCCTCCTGAATCATGATAAGGGCATACATAAGTCCCTCCTGTTAGCCTTGCGGCTGGCTTCCGTTTCCAAGCAACGGAACAATCCTGGGCCGTGGTCCCGGGTATGTACGGACCCACTGTAAACATAGTTCGTTGATACCCCCGCTGGTTTCCAATAACAACCTTGCTTTACTCGGATATGGATCTATGTGTGCTGGGACGCTAGTTCACATAGCTAGATATCAGGGTAAGACGAGTAATAATAAAGTGTCTAATAACCGGCTCTTTAAGTTGTAAGTAGAGGTATGTGGAATGGGACGCATACTGAAGCCTGCAGCTTAAACGGCTTTGAATCTGTGATATGCCTCATCATATCTGCTTGTACTGGTTTTTCATCGGATTTCCGGTTTTATGGTTATTATTATATTAACTGCTCATGCTCTACTTTATCCCTTGTATCCACTTGCCTCCTGTTCATTATCTTATCATGCCCAGAGTACAATTGGATTGTATGTGCTTGGATTATGGAGACAAAGATAAAAGTATATAGATGAGGGTTTCCTTGTTTGGATTATTCCTTCGACGTACTAGTCTTATGGAGCCGTGATCTGAAACCATACAATCAGATTTGCTCGTCCTCGGCTATACTTGGTCTTATCGCTTTACATGTGCTTACCCTTACTCGCCACTTGGCTTTTGTATCACTACTCGCCTGGGGAGTTTCATCTGACTCCCCTGGATTCTCATGTCCAGGTCAAGGAGCTTGGAGCGTGTGGATTCTCCCTGTTGCTGATCAGAGTGGCGCAGCTGAAGCGTGGATCCCCAGCAGACCGCCCAGAGCTCTATCCTTCCAGGCCCCCCTGTGTGCCTCTCGAGTTTTCCTTTAGTAAACTCGTGAGTGCTCTTTTGTACTATTCATCCATGTACATCTGCTTGTAATCTCGCAAATGCGCATGTCAGTGATGTAATATTCATGTAATATTGGATCACCTCTGGTGATAACTTTGTAGTTGTACTCATGTGTTGGAATGTATAATGCACCACTTGCTTCCGTACTCTGATTCTTGCCTGTACTGATGCTTAGCGTATATACGTGAGGGTATTTCTGACTTGCGTACATACGTTGCAGTAATGTCTCCGTATCCACCGGATCGGGGCGTTACACACTTGCACAACAACCTCCTCAACCCAAGAGGAAAAGCACAAAGCAAAGTATAGAGGGTTTACAACTTGGTGGTTCAACAACAACCACAAACAATCTCTTTTCCCACACACAAAGATCCTATAGAAAAGATAGTAGATTTTTGCTCAAGTGTGGAGAAACCAAGGGATTTTGAAACAGCAACTCAAAGAAAATCTTTGGGAAATGATAGAAAATGAGGATAGTGAAGTTCAAACAAAAACTTTTCCCAAAATCCCTTTTCTTTGGTTTTTCAAACCCTAATAAAAACACCAAAAAGATTGTTCAATTTGAATCCAAAAACCTCTTTTAATTGCTGTGAAAACACCAGAGAGTAAGGAAAAATTCGCACAAAAAATCTTAGAGAAAAACTCTTGCAAATGGGGTATTTATAGACAAATCTGGAAACTAGCGTGGCAGCAGATTTGGCCAAAATACCACTGCCGGTCGACCGGTCCGGTTGACCGTCAACGGTCAATTTTTTCCCGTTGGCAGCTACCGGTCGACCCGCCCGGTCGACCGGTCCGGTCGACCGTCCTAGTCTGCCAAACGTGCACAATTCTGTGCACGTCGGTCGACCGACCTGGTCGACCGACTTCAGCCAAGTCGACTTGGTCAGAAGACTAGTCGACTGGTGAAGCCTGGAACAGAAAATACAGTTAGAAATATGTTTAAAAATTCTTTTATCTTTTCTAAAAATCATCAAAATAGTTTTCTCATTTTGCATTGATATATAAACATATGGTAAAAAGTTTAGCTCAAATATCAATCAATATGAGCTATTTTTATGTCTAATCATTTTTACCAAAAACCAAAAACTGTATTTTCTAAAACTTGAATTTTGAATAGAAATACGTTTTGTCCAAAACTCTTCCAAATACAAAAACATGATATTTAAACACTTTGAAGCATGATGCATATGGATAGAAATCCAATATACATGAAACAAATATATATCATAGTTTTTGTCATTAATTCCAAATTATGTTTTGTCAAAAATGTCAAAACATAAATGTTTGACACGGAGAGGGGTTGGCTGGTGTAACGCTTCCTGGAATCAGATGGAAAAGATTACAGCCGGCTTAATCTTCCGGTTACAAGGGAGGGGGAATATTGAATCTTGAATTCCCCCTTTGTTTAGTGCTGGGTTCTTCGTGTGGCGGTGGAGAGTGAATCTTGTTCTCCGTTGACCGGATGACTGTTCGGACCGTCGGGGATCTTCTCTTCGGTCGGTAGAGGGAGTAACTCAGCTCCGTCTACCAAAACTCTAGAGGAGGAGGTAGGCGAAGAGCGGCTAGTACTCAGTAAGCTCGCTGAAGGGTTTTCTCTCTCTCTGTCGTTGATCTCTCCTTTGATTGTCGTCTTTTTTCCTTCTCGTCGTCGATTGTCCTCCTTTCCTTCAATAGTGACGGGACTATTTATAGGATTTTTAGGGGGTGATCGTGCCCCCTAAAAGTGATCCACGATGAGGGCCAACTTCCCCGCTATATGGGCGGCGGATGGCGCCATAATCGGGGTAGTTGCAACCGAGACGTGGGTGTCGATCCGACGCGTCTTGATGCTGAGGCACGGGCTTCGGGCTGACGCGCTTTGATACTGAGACGCGGGCTTTGGGCTGACGCGCCTTGATGCTGAGACGCGGGCTTCGGGCTGACGCGCCTTGATGCTGAGACGCGGGCTTCGGGCTGACGCGCCTTGATGCTGAGACGCGGGCTTCGGGCTGACGCGCCTTGATGCTGAGACGCGGGCTTCGGGCTGACGCGCCTTGATGCTGAGACGCGGGCTATCTCTCGCGTCTTGATTGTCACATTTAGCCTTGCGCCTGGATCTTGGATCTCTGTGTTTTGGTGGCTTGTCTTGGTGATTTTTAGACAGCCTACAGAACCCCCTCCAAAGTTTTTGACATTCCGCAGTTAACTGGGACGGATTTTGAAATACTTTGGACTCTAGCTGAGTTCGCCTTCATGACTAGACTGTTGATGCTTCGGGTTTGATCTTATCTGGAGTTTCGTGAGTGTACTGTTGAACTCTTTGAAGCTCCCAGAGTTGATCATGTTGAGTGTTTAGATGCACAGTCTAAACCTCTCCGATTGCTTTTAGTCTGTCATTGGCGCGCTTTAAGCCAGGAGTGGTTGGTCGTCTGCTTGCGTCAGTGTACTGTTGAACTGATTTTGCAGAAGCAGGAGGCCAAACGCAGGTTCTTTTTCAAAAAGCAGAGATGGTACTGCTGTAAAGGCGCGATTTCTGTAATCGTGCGTCCTTTGGCACTGGAGACGCGACTGATTTTCAGAAGGTAGACGCGATATTTGGCCAGACTGAAAGGACGCGAATTTCTTAGAGAGACGCGACCTTCCAAATGCATTCATGGAGAGGCTGACGTGGCATGTCCATCGAGGAGATGCGTTCTTTGGGCGCGAATTCTGTGCCATGTCATGATTACGCCGCCAGCTGGCCTAGGGAACCGGCGAAATTTCGCCTTTTGGCGCGCGGATTTCCTAATTCATTAAATGAACTGCTCCACGTGTCGACTGCTGACTCGTGGCGGGGTTGCGACGCATGATCTTCTCCGTTCAGAAACGATTTGGTTACACGCGTCAAGCGGTGACTCGCTGCAGCGTCTACCGGGCCACGCGCCGCGTATCTTCGCGAATCCCTGTGCCTATAAAAGGCAACAGTTGGAGAGATGCATCCTCTTCTCTGAACGTACTTGCTGAGAAAAAAGAAAGAATTTCCTTCTCTGTTCATCTTCGAACTCGCTCGGATTTTTGAACTTTAATGGCCCCCAAGATGAAACCGAGTGCATCGTCCTCAAGGGCGACCGTCGCCGAGGCTGAGAGAGACGCTTCCTCTGCGCAGGAGGCTGTTTTTCGAGATAAAATGCCTCTTCGGCGTAGGTTTCGCCATTAAAACAAGTTCATAGAACCCTAAGAACCCTTAACACAGAATCGTGTTTGATTCTCGGACGCAGTCCTTGAGATGATGACCGGGGCGCAGGTTTGATGACCTGGCGTCATTAAACTCTGCGTTTCGGATCTTTCACTTAGAAAATCTCTAGTTGTGAAGGATTCGAACGCGGTCTTGGTTTGCAGAACGCGGACTTGATCCTTGCGTTCTGCGCCATCAGCTGCCGATTTTGATGAATCTGGCGTCTGAGTCCAAGTACTTAGAGAAATTCGCAAGTCTTGGTTTGCAAAACGCGGACTCGATCCTTGCGTTTTGTGCCACTTGACGCGGATTTGCAGGTCTGGACGCGGGTTTGATAACTTCTGCGTCCAGTATCTCTTCTGCGTTTGGACGCAGATTCGCAGGTCTGGACGCGGGTTTGATAACTTCTGCTGTCCAGTATCTCTTCTGCGTTTGGGCGCAGATTCGCAGGTCTGGACGCGGGTTTGATAACTTCTGCGTCCAGTATCTCTTCTGCGTTTGGGTCATGAACACTTAGCATTTTTCAGCATTTCTCCTTGCTTTTAATGAAGTATCTGATTGTGTCCTTTTCTTTCGCAGTGCGACATGTTTCTGGCCCACTCGTCAAGACGCGCCATTTTGGACATGTAGGTGGTGCTGACCAGAGCTTGACCTTCGTGCAAAGAATGAGTGTCCCATTGACTGCTGACCAGTCGCCGGATCGCAGGGAGAGGCTCTCTAATGTTGACAGGAGAACCTTTCGGGCGCTTATGACCGATGCAACATTCACAACGGATGCTCGCGTTCCGCTGGAGAAGCCTGCCTTCTTCTTTGGAGATCGCATTCATGATGACGGCCGTCGTGTGTCTGAAGGAACTTACAAATGGCTCCGTCAGATAGGGGATGGACGATTGTTTCTTCCGGATATAGAGAGGATGTTCCCGTTGTTCTACTTCCAACACATGTCCATCCCTCGGAAGATGGAATGGGACATCTCCCAATCTGTCCCTGAAATCACCCTTGGTGACTTTGGCTTCCAGAGGGTAAACCGCCATGATAGTCATGACAGGTCAACCGTCGGCCTATTCCCCGCGTCACGCAAATCCAATATTCCGGTCGGGGAGATACCACAGCTTGCTGCTACCTTCCTTAACTCGTTTATGGAAGTGGAGGGTGACTATCCTACCGAGTTCCGTGCGCATGGGTGGATCCATTCTACGGGGAATATTTGGTGGAGCAGGATGGTGGGTTTTGTCCTCACCGATCTTAAAGAGCTGCTAGAGCATGTGGGACTATACCCGGCGATCAGGGCCGTACAGTGGGGTATCCCACCGAGCTCTCACAATTTCTTCGGAGTCCTGGAGCGATATAACTCTCTGACGGGGACATTCTTCACCCCGGTTGGAGAGATGGGCCTGGCACTGCACGAGCTGCATGAGGTCTCGGGGCTGGCATCAGGGGACATTCCTTATGAGGAATATGTCCCTACCACTAAGGAGCTCCACATTTTGGAAAAAGAGTTTCCCGCAATATATGAGACCTACTGGGAGGTGATGTGCCACTTCCACATCTGCGGCCAGATAACTACCTGGAGATCAGGAGGAGTCAAGCAGTTGTCTTGGGCTAGTTATCTGTTCAACAACGTTAGCAATAAAGACCTCCCGATAACCCGACTGGCTGCCAGCTCTGATAGAGAAATCGAAGACAGGATTGATCAGGCTCCGAACAGCTTCTACACCACGGAGTCGAACGAGGACGGTTTCGACCCTGACTTGGTTTTTGAAAGCTTTCACCATCAAGCCCGGACTCCCATCTCTAGTCGAGCACTGTTGGCGGGCTTCTTGATGCTGTGGTTGAAGCGTTGTGTGGTGCCCACGCTGCCACACGAAGTTATTGTTGCCGACGTGGTGTACCCGGCGGTGCTCCTGGCTCATGGCAGCCCCATAGCTCTTCTTCCGGCTGTGGTGGCCGGTATTCAGAGTGGGCTACGGGCGTTAGCCAAGAATTTCTGCGAGCCCCCGAAGACTGTTGACCCCCATGGAAAGCCATATGTCGACTCAGAGGGGAATCCGAAGGTGAAGCGCCCTAACCCTCGGGTTGAGCTGCCTTATACGTACCTCATGGCTTGGTACGTGATGCATTGCCCTTCTTTGATGACGGCGGCGCGTGGGGGCACGGTTCGTATCCCATTTGTGCAGCGGCTGGAACGTTCGGAGTGGCGTGACACCTACCTGTATTATATTAGGAAGTGTCTTTCCTGCGCCACGAACTACCAGCTCAACCGCTGCTTTCCAGACGTTCCTGGTGCAGCTTTCGGGGAGTTGTTTGCTGATATCGCTGGTCGGGATGACTTCACACAACTGCCTGCGGGAATCTTCTGGTGGTTGATCAACATCCGGCCGGGATATGTGATGTTCCGGCAAGGGACTTCCTGCACCATCGAGCCATACATGCCGAACCGTTTTGCCCGACAGTTTGGCTACGATCAACTCTATGTCGGGAACCCCAATGCTCGGCTCGCCTTCGAAGGGAACCTGTTCGAGGGTGCTCGGGCCTGGTATTACAGTGTGGCTGGAGGGACGGGAGCAACATTCCGTCTACCCAACGAGACGCCCAAGTGCCGCACGAGCTTCAGCTTCTGCGCTTGGTACTTCCAAGCCAGCCAGACACCAGACCTTGTTCCGGAGTCTTCATGCCTTGAGAGCATCAATGCACATCTCGAGGCCAGGTCAGAGTCCGGTAAACGTTCGAAGCTTATCGACCAGTATCTGAAGGCTTATAAGGAGGTCAAGAGACGGTCGAGGAAGGAGCCACAAGCAGCGAGGGCGGAGCCGCGACCGGCAAGGGCAGAACCTCGAACGACAAGGGCTGAGCCACCAGCCACGAGGGAGGAGCCGCGGGCAAGGAGGTCTAAGCAGTTGGCGAGCAAGCGTAGTCGACGCTCTGCTTCTATTGCTGAGCCTGCCCCAAAGAAGGTTCGGAGGGACTTAACAGCTGAAGTCTCCCAATTCGGAGATATCTCTGCTGGAGTTGAGGCTCCTCCTGAAGACGTCCCTGTTAGGGTTGAGGAACCGTCGGAAGATGAAGATTTCCCCACCCTAGTCCGTGCTCCTAGGTCGCGCAGTAAGACCGTGGAGGAAGGGGAGCTTGTTGACGAGTCCACTGCCGCCGAAGATGACGAGTCAGTGGAGGTCGACATAATGACTGGAGGGGATGTTGAGATTGCAGGCATCTCAGTTCAACCCGAGCCTTTTTCTGCTCATGATGGGAGAGACGAGGCACGGCAGCCGGGGTCTCCTAGCATCTTCATTTCCAGTCTTAGGGCAGTCGACCCTAGTCCTACCACTGGGGTAATTGGAGGTAAGGCTCCTGTTGCGGAGCTTCCTCGCGTTGCGCTGTCGTCTTCTTCGATATCGGGGGAAAGCGCCTTTGAAGACGAGACCGACTATGGCGATGAACCCGCTCTTCCTGATCAGAGCAAATTCTTCCACATCTCGGAGGAGGAAATATATGGGGGCGAGCCATCGACTGCACCATCGTTGGCGATTATCCCTACTGAAGGTACTCTTCCCATCTTCTGTCTAATTTTCTCTTTGCATATTGAAGAGGATGTTTTAACATTCTTCTTTCACGCTGCAGGGCCAGCCGGAGACGCCGACGCTACAACCTCTTCGCGTGTCGAGGAGATGGTGAAAGAGTTGACCCAGCCTGAGAGGATTGAGGTCTCGGCTGCTGAGATACCCTCAAAGGGGGCAGCTGTTGAAACTGGGGAGCCTTCCACTCTGGCAGAAGAGGAAGTAACCACTGAGGCTTAGGAGGCTCTCACTCTGCCAGGCGAGGAGATTACTGCTGAAGCCAAGGAGACTTCCGCTCCGCAGGATTTGACGTCTCTGGACCTCCAACCTGGTAAGGCAGCTCTGATGCTTTAAATGTTTCGCTTTTCTACCATTGTGGCTAACATCGCGATAACTTGCAGAGAGGACTGAGGGGGCTCAGGTAGAGAGTTCGACGGTCGGCACCCTTCCAGAAGGCCAGACAGCTCAGGTCTCGGTGGAGGTTTCTGAGGAGGTCGTGCTTACTACCCCCTCATTGATCGTGGAGGCTCCTGCAGAGGTAGTACCTCCGGAAGTGTCAGCGGCCGGTCTAGCTCTTGCCGTCTCGACGGCCAGCACGACTCTTGTGCGAGAAGATCCGCCTTATATCCCCTGTCCTGTGACAGAAAAGGGGTCGGGAAGCTTCCTAGGTGGTGAAGGCATGGGGGAACTGGCACGTCAGATGGTGCAGCAATTCTTCGCTTCGATGGGATCATGTATTGATCTCATCTTACGTGGAAACAGCTCGTTCCAATTTGCCCAGACGCTTCTTAAAAATCTGGCCGTGAACGTTGAATTAACCGGAGGCCCTTCACTTACCAAGGCGTGTCTGCAGGTGGTAGAGCAACTGGGAGACTACCTGCAGGAGCTGGAGTCCTTGGAAGATACTGGCTCTTTTAGTGAGGCCCAGGCCACCCTGACTAGGCTCCTAGCTGCTCAAGAACAAGAGCGACAGGAGGCGGAGGCACAAATTGCTGCAGAGGCCCGCAGCCTTGAATATTCCCAGGCTGAATGTCAAAAACTAACTGCCAATTCAAGGGAATCCGAGCTTACCATGCAGAGCACTGAGCAAGTCATCATCAGTGCTCGTGACACCATTGCCAAGGCTCGGGATACCATTGCCAAGGCAGAAGCTGTGCTTGCGTTCAATGAGAAGAAGCTCGTTACCATCAAAGAGGAGCTTGAGGAGCAACAAGCTGCTAAGGCGCGAGCTGAAGAGAGTCTGTCTCTACACTCTTCCAGGGTGGAATCTCTGCGAGCGCAGCTGGCTGCAAAACCCTTCCTATCTGAAGAGGAGCTGCGGGTCCAAGCCATGGTGGAGGCTGAGAAGGCGCGTCAGATCAAGATGCATCATCTCAGGGAACAAATCCGTTCCTTGGCGAGCCAGGACGTTTAGCCTTCTTTTCTTTTTCCCCTCTCTTTTTTTTTGTAAAGAAGAGGACACTCTGCTCACCAAGAGTGTTTGTATCTACTTTTATCATTTTGAAATAAAAGTATGAAAAATTTTTATCCCCTTCTTCTTTGCGTTGCTGTGGATGAATCCACCTGGCTGTGAATGCTAGACTTAGGTAAGATTAAGTTCTTTCAATGAGACGCGGCGTCGGCTCTAAGTCTTCTTGATGAGACGCAGCATAGACGCAGCATAGAGTGAAAACGCGGCCTCCGAACGCAGCGTCAATCACAGGGTGAGACGCGGTTCTTAGTTCATGAGAACTTAGGCAGGACTAAGTCCTTTTGGCAAGACGCAGCATCAATCCATAGGGAGACGCGGCCATCATTGTTTCATGAGACGCGGCATTCGTTCAGGGAGACGCGGCTCTGAATAACGCGGATCTGCTTCTGCGAAGAAGGAAGCGGATCAGGCAGACGCGGGAGACGCAGCCTTGTGCCTTTCCCTTAATTCAAAAATGGATTAAGTGCTCTCTGAGGGGACGCGACTTTGACTCGCGCGGGTATCTTCCTGGGACGCGGATGTGTGGATAGTTCTTCAATCCGCGTCTGGGTGTAAACTCCCAGGCGTTACATACAGCCTGTCATAGGGATTTGGTGTGATCTTTAAATATCAGATGCGGATTTTCCGCTTTGTTTCCCGAAGCAGTTGTCCACGCGTCGGCTGCTGATTGGGCTTGAGTATTGATTCTCTTAAACGAGAAACCAGTGCGGGCGGTTGGAGATCAGCGCCAGCGGCGGTTCTCGAAGTAGCGTTACACGCGTCCGGCCCTTATTGGATCTTGGCAGTTGTGCAGTTATTAATGCTGGCGGTTCAGATTACGGGGCCATTAATCGCTATTATCAGGAGCTGCCTATAAATAGGGCGCCCCTTCTCCCTTCAATCCTGCCTTTGGACTACTTTGTTTTTTGAAAGAGAGAGCGCTTTGAGAACCTTCATCTTCCTCAGACAATTGTCTCCATGGATGAGGATGGCTCTGAAGATGACCCAGGGCCTTTAAGCTCCTGTTTGGTCTCTTTAGGAGAAAACATCTCTTTGCCCTGTGACCGCGTTTGCGTCCTGGTGCAGAGAGTACAACTCTTGACAGAGGTCTCCACGGGTATGCCGTTCGTTTCACCATGACATTTTAGATTTACTATGGCCTGTACCTTGGCTTCATGTCATCTGGACCCCCTCATGAAGTCTGCATTGGTGCACTCCTTCTGGAATTTGTACCATGGACCTGAACTTCTCCGGACGCGCGTGCAGGAATCTTTGGCACTTGGCGTTGGCGCGTTTTATGGCTAATGCCTTAGCGCGTTTCATAGCCAATGCCTTGGACGAATTCCAAAAAAGGTTTCAGACCCGCACCTTGCAACTCCTGTTCATGGAGATGGCAATTTTCGGCGTCTGTGCCTTTTCGGCGTTTGTGCTCTTTGACCTAGGCACAGAATGGGACCGCGTTTTGATTCGCGTTTGTCTCTGCTGACGCAACAGTTTGGCTTGCTGCGCGTGTCATTCCTGCGTCTTGGCAGACTGCATGGATCATTCCCGCGTTTGGCTGACTGCGTGGATCATTCCCGCGTTTGCCTCTGCTGACTTAGTTTTTCTCTGTTTACACTAAGTTGCAGATTGTTCTAATTCTCTCTTTTTGTTCCTTGCAGGCTTGCTGGGCCCTTGGAAGAATACTTCGGTCGGCGAACTCGTTCAACGTTCACCTATGAGAGAATATATTATGGTCCTCGTCACCTATAAGAGAGTATATTACATCTCTGACGAGGACCCAACCCTCGCCAAGGTCTCTTTAGATCTGGTGCAAGAGACGGATAGGCTGAGTATCGGCGAGGGTGGTCCGGCGGTTGCGGCGGCGGATGAGATCCTCTTCCTCTCCCTACCCCAGAAGTGACATCAAGGACATTCCGTTGGATGGCCTGCTGGGGAAAGGGATGGTGATGAATGCAGGACTTTCTGCTGCCGCTGGACCTAGTGGAGGGTAGCATCCTTTGTGATGACTCCTAAACTTCCTCTCTCACCCCAGAAGTGACTCCATGTTTGTTGGATGGTCTGCTAGGGAAAGAGACGCGCCTGAACGAAGGGTTGCAGGACCTTCTGTTGCCACCGGACCTCAAGAACACCATTGCTCTTGGCTTAGTCAGCTAGGGCGCTTTCGAAGTTGGCGTCGTGCATCAAAGTGCAATCGGTTCCAACAGTCGCCACAATTTGGCACTTCTTCAGACATCATGCACTTAGGATCAGATGCGGCTTCAAGGAGTGAGTACGGCCTCAGAGAGAGAGAGGGACTTCTTTGTACTCCTTAATTGTAACACTCAATCTTATTGTATAAGAGAGCGTTTTGTATCACTTTCATGTGTTTGGATATGAATAAAAGTGACACTTTTCTTTTTGCCTCTTTCTGTTGTCTTGAATGTTTGTTTTAGAAGCAAAAGAATGATTTTGGTGGACCCACCACTTTATAAAAGAAAGTGACGGGGAATGCGTACTCCCAGAGAAGGTGAACTTTTGTCAAGTGTCTAGGATTGACTTGATTCAAGGTCAGCTGGGGAATTTGATAAAACATTGTCAGTGGTGTAATGTTAACCTAACAATGTCTTTAGGTGGACCTGTTATTCTGTTGAAGAGAATAACAAGTGAAACTAGACCGCGAGGAATCTAGTAAAGCTTTCGCCGTTAGAGGTGTGATATTAACTTAACGGGTTGGAGATAGTCTTGTCAGAAGTGTGGTGTTAACTCGACAAGGATGTGAGTCAGAGGTGTGATATTAACTTAACTCAGAATGTCACTGTCATAGGTGTAATGTTTAACTTAACAGTGAGGTAATGCTAGAGGTGTGATGTTGAACTTAGCATTGGTCATCTCGACTTAGACGAGGAAGTCGAGGAACGGTCATGGCCATAGGTGTATTGTTGAACTTAGCGATGACTCGGATGCTAGAAGTGTAGTGTTAACTTGGCATCGTCCATTTCAGCTTCGATACGGAAGTCTGAAGAAAGGTGACTATCAGAGGTGTGATATTAACTTGACAGGCACTCGATGTACTGCTTAGAGGTGTAATGTTAACTTGAACAGTAGTTTGTCAGAGGTGTAATGTTAACTTGACAAGAATTGGCTCGTGATAAGAGCAATTTGAGGACCTGTCATTCTATTGATGAGAATTGACAAGTGGAATTTGAAATGCCAGAGGTATAGTGTTAACTTGGCAAATTTGAGAGTTTGTTACTCTATGCAGAGTTAACAAGCAGAGTTTATACCCGACAAAGGGTATTCATTACCAGAGGTATAGTGTTAACGTAGTAATGATTGCACTTTGTGGTCCTACCATTCTATGGATGAGAATTGGTAAGGGACTTTGGAGGAAAGAGTGGACTCGAGTCCACTTAGGATTTTTAGCAAACCCTCAGCTATCAACGGATTTGACATGCCTTTACCAACTACCGTTTGAGTTGGGCTAGCCATGCTATTCCCCTCAGCATGATGAGTTGTCGAGGACTTACGTTGGGCTTAAAGGCCAACATTTTCCTCTATCCTTAGCCGTCGAGGGCGTCGGATCAAGTGGGAACGTGTCCCTTAGGATTTTTAGCAAATCCTCAGCTGTCAACGGGTTTGACATGCCTTTACCAACTACCGTTTGAGTTGGGCTAGCCATGCTATTCCCCTCAGCATGGTGAGTTGTCGAGGACTTATGTTGGGCTTAAAGGCCAACATTTTCCTCTATCCTTAGCCGTCGAGGGCGTCGGATGTTTGATCAGAGGTGTACTTTTAACTTGATCGGAAGAAGAGTACTATTAAGGATAGTACTTCTTCAAGAATTTGCCATTGATCGGCATCATGAGTGTATCGCCATTTGAAGTTATGAGGCGATATGATCCATTTGAGTAGACTGACTCTACTACAAATGGTCCCTCCCATTTGGGCTGAAATTTTCCTTTTGTCTTGTGCGTCATGACCATGGGTCTTCGGACAGCTAAGACAAGGTCGCCTTTCTTGAAAGTTCGCGCTTTGACTTTCTTGTTGAAGGCTCTGGTGATACGAGCTTGGTAAAGCTCGATTTGTTGTTGGGCCTGCAAACGCTTGTCGTCTAAGGCTTCCAACTCCTGGAGTCGCTGCTGATGCTTCTCCTCAGTTGTCATTTCCGCTGTCAAGGCGACGCGTAGAGAGGGAATTTGTATTTCCAATGGAAGGACGGCTTCGCATCCGTATACCAAGGAAAATGGCGTGGCTTTAGTTGGGGTTCGCACAGTCGTGCGATAGGCCCATAAGCATTCACCCAGCTTGTCGTCCCAGTCTCGTTGACTTTTCGAGACGAACTTTTTGAGAAGCTTGCCAATAGTCTTGTTGAAGGCTTCTGCAAGACCGTTAGCAGCAGGATAGTATGCCGTTGAGGACACACTCTGGATTCTGAACTTCGCACAGAATCTCTGGAAGGCCTGGCTGATGAACTGGGGTCCATTGTCATGGATGATACGCCGAGGCACACCGAAGCGGTAAATAACGTGATGTTTCACGAACTTGATCACGTTAGAAGATTTCACCTCTTTCAAAGGGATAGCTTCGGCCCACTTAGAGAAGTAATCGGTTATCGCTAGAATGAACCGATGTCCTTTCGATGATGGTGGGCTGATAGGGCCAACTACGTCCATCCCCCACATTTCAAACGGCCAAGTAGAGGTCGTTGAGTGGAGGTACCCTGGTGCTTGATGGATGAAATCGCCGTGTATTTGGCAGGCGTAACATCTCTTAGCATAAGCGACAGCATCGGCAATCATCTTGGGCCAATAGTAACCCATCCTTTGGAGTCGATGTGCCAATTTCGGGCCAGGTTGATGAGCTCCACAAGTACCATCGTGGGCTTCTTTCAATACTCCTTGGGCTTCTTTTGATGAGAGGCATCGGAGCAGGATCCCGTCATGCGATCGACGATACAATGTTCGCGAAATCGCATTATAGTAGAATTTGGGGGCTTTCCTCCGAATGGCGGCCGCCTCCTTGGTGTCTTCGGGTAGAATGCCGTATAAGACAAAATCAATGTAGGGGAATCGCCAGTCTTTAAGCCCTGAAGCGGTCGACACTTCAAGTGTTTCCTTGTCGTGATGGTCTCCCGTTGACCCTGGACAGTCCCCGAGGGGAATTTTTGGACAGTATAGGTCGTGGCTATAGACGAATACTTTCTCCATTGCTCCAGCTGGAAGAGCTAAGGAAGCAGCGAGGGATGCGAGTGCATCCGCATGTGCATTTTGCCTGCGCGGTACATGGTCGATGTAGAAGTTTGAAAACCTTTCGGCCATGTGAATTGTCGCGTTGTAGTAGGGTACTAGATCTTCATGTCTGGCCTCGTACTCTCCGCGAACTTGGCTGACGATGAGTTTAGAGTCACCGTAAGCCTCGAGATTTTTAACGCCAATCTCATCGGCGAATTGCATCCCAATCAAAAGAGCGTTGTATTCCGCCACATTGTTGGAGCAGGGCTCGGTTAACGAGATAGCTCGGGGAATCACATAATTTTGTGGGGAGACGAGTACTACTCCTACCCCCGCTACTATGTGTCCCTTCGGGCTTATCCTTGATGCACCGTCGAAGAAAAGTTGCCATACTTGACTTTCGAACGATGTCTGAGTCAGGTAGACTTCGGCGGCCTCATCTGGGAGATCCTCATAGAGTTTGGCTGCCCTTGGATCTGGGTGCTCAGCTAGGAAGTCCGCCACCGCTTGTCCTTTAATGGCCTTCTGGGGTAAAAAGTGCATCTCATATTGAGAGAGCAATATAGCCCATTTCGCCAGTCGGCCGTTCAATGATGAAGGCTTTGTCATGAGTAACCTCAGGGGGTTGACTTTGGATATGACATTTATGGTTTGGCCCACCAGATAGTGTCGCATTTTCTGAATAGCGAACACCAGTGCCAAACATTCCTTCTCGATCGGGTTGTACCGATGTTCGGCTCCGATCATCGTTCTACTTAGGTAGTAGATTGCTTGTTCTCGCCCTTGGTCATCATTCTGAGCTAGTAGAGCTCCCAAAGAATGATCCATTGATCGGACGTACACCAGGAAAGGCTTTCCGGATACCGGAGCTGCAAGGACTGGTGGTTGGGTGAGGTAGTGTTTGATCTCCTCAAACGCTTTTTGACAAGCGTCGTCCCAAATGAATGAAAACACCCTTTTTCATCAGCTTGGCGAAGGGTTGGCATCTCCCGGAAAGGTTTGATATGAACCTGCGGATGTACGCCAATCGTCCTTGTAATCCCCTGAGCTCCTTGAGGCTTCTGGGGGGTTGCATCTCTTGGATAGCGCGGACTTTCTCTGGATCCAAATAGATTCCTTTGGAAGTCACAACAAATCCTAGGAATTTGCCACTGGCTACCCCCAGGAAGGATTTGGTGGGGTTCATCTTCAATTGATGAGCCCGCATGATGTCGAAGACCACCTTCAGGTCTGCTATGTGATCACCTTTAGTGCGACTCTTCACCGCAATGTCATCGACATAGCATTCCACCGTTTTCCGCATTTGCTGATGGAAAATGGCGTTCATGGCCCTTTGGTATGTTGCCCCTGCATTTTTCAGTCCGAAGGGCATGACGGTGTAACAATATACCCCTAGAGGAGTCCTGAAGGAGGTATGCTTTTCGTCATCGGGATACATCTTGATTTGATTGTATCCTGAGAACCCGTCCATAAAGGACATTCGCTCGAATCCACAAGTATTGTCAATCATGACATCTGTGATTGGCAATGGGAATTCGTCTTTGGGGCAGGCCTCGTTTAGATCGCGGAAGTCGATGCAGATCCGGATCTTCCCGTTCTTCTTGGCAACGGGTACGATGTTGGCTACCCAATCGGGATGCTGTTCCTCCCTGATAAAGCCGGAGTCAATAAGCTTCCTGACTTCTGATTGGATTGCCTCCATTATTTCGGGACGGAACCGTCGCTGCTGTTGTTTGACAGGTTTTACATCCGGATTGATGTTGAGGCGGTGCATAGCCACTTGAGGATCAAGTCCTGGCATGTCCTCGTAATTCCAGGCGAAGACATCTATATACTCTTGTACAAGAGATATAAGATCCTTCTTCTCCGAAGGTGACAGGCCGTCACTTATGAAGATGGGCTTGGGGTTGGTCTCATCTCCTAGGTTGATCTGAACAACCTTGTCATCTGTGGGTGGCTCACGCTGTTCAAAGCGGATATCCCAAAGAGCATTCAAATGTTTGATCCAAGGATCTGTATCAGGTTGGATCATTTCTTCAACTTCATCTTCCAGATGGCCTGTTGAAACCATGTTTACTGAAAGCCCTTTGAAGATGTTGCCGACACTGACATCTGACTTCCAAGATGATGTGTCTGAAGAGTAATCGTTGCTCGACGATTCTTGAGAATCGGAGGCTGACGGGACCGGAGTTGATACATAGCCCAACCCCCTGCGCGTCCGATGATAATAATCGGGGGCCTTCCCTTTCGGCACAAAGGAGTGAAGTAGCGTTCTTCTTCCTTTGCCGAAGTTCAACCGGGTCTGTTGGTTAGGTCATACCCCATGCATTTTCATTTTGAGCGTTTTTGGTTCATAATGACTGAGCTGAGGGGATTCCTCCTCACTTTCTGATTCTTCGCGGGGCGTTGGTTCAGTCGTCATTCGCCCAAACAGGATTGGTTTTTGGCCTTTTCGTCTTGTCGGAACCATGAATATAGATTCCTGCGCATCACCATTATCCTGGTATGTCCCGAAAGATGATTTTACTGGTACATGCAATGATGTCAAAGCATCCATTGCCGACCAGATGTCATCGTCTACGTCGGTAGTAGTATCCGACGGTATTGAATCGGATGCACACGCAGAAAAATACTCAAAGTCTAGATTCTCATTAATATACCAACCGCCTGCATCGTCGGTGGTATTATCAACATCAAGCTTATTAGTGCTCTTTACAAGTGGTTCTAACTCCCACAGGCACTTTTCTTGCTCGGGCTCAGTGTCAGCCTCATTACCAGAGTCTGGCACCTCCAGTTGCGGGGTTTCATCCACCGGATCCTGATATAGGAGGGAGTCCGTGAAATAATTTTCGACCCCCTTAAACGGATACCTTTCGGCAACCAACATTTGCACCTTCCCACTCGCGTCAATGTATTTCATGACTTGGTGAAGAGTGGAGGGAACGATGGAGTTGCGGTGAATCCATGGTCGTCCCAGCAGCAGATTGTAGGAAGTGTCGGCATCGATGACGTAGCACGTCACCTCCGACTTGAGGCTCCCAATCTGGCACTTGAGCTTGATTTTCCCCATCGAACGGGTGCCATTGGCATTGAACCCGTAGATGGTCGTCTGTGTAGGGCTCAGACGGTGGGTAGGGATGCCGAGGTGTTGCATGACTCGGCGGGGCATAATGCTCAATGCGGACCCTGGATCTACCTGAATGCGGTTCACCTCAGATGATCCGATGTAACCTGTGAAGTACAGGGGTCGATCATGCTTCCCTTTCACCTGCATATCATCTGCCGTGAAGGTGATGCAGGGGGCATTCTGGGAAGTGTGGAGGCAATCCTCTACATCTTCCTCCTTCGGCACCTGGGTCATGAAGACCTCAGCATTTGCCAGAGCTTCTTGCAGAGCCTCTCTGGTTGACTTTGATAGCCTCAGGAGTTCATACAAGGTGATGCGTGCCGGGATGTTGGCTAGTTGAGCCAAGACATCGAAGTGGTAAGGTGTCGAGGATCCTTCCGCTGCACCTTTTGGAAGGGCTCGAGAGAACCGAGTCTCCTTCTGCTTTGCCACAGGTGGCTTCGTGGAGGGCTTGGCTGATTCTACGGCTGGTTGCGGAGAAGCCGCTGCCGTCTCGCCGTACTGCTTCAAGTATGCCTGTCCTGAACGGGTCCCCGCCATCGGTTGGCTGGGTTCTGCGGCCAGGACTATTGTTTCCTCTTCTGAATCAGTCAGCGAGGGAACATCATCCTCTGCTTCTCGGGAGGAAGCACATACCACATGGCAGGACGAAGCTTTTGCCTTGCCTTTGGACTTCCTGTTGGTTACAGTAGTCCATTGTTGTTCATCAACGAGGTCAGGGTGGACCCACATGGTTTCCCCCTGAGGTGTAGGGACGGCTACCAAGCCCTTCTCCTGCTGCTGGTGAGGGTCTGTGTTGACCACTCTTAATTCTCCTCTTGGAATAGGAGTTACCCCCGCTGGCGTTGGAGGTTGTCTCCCGAACTGGAGAACCGACGTTACATTGGCCGTGACCTTCTTCTGCTCTGGTCGGAGCTTGAGCACCTCCGCGTCAATCAAAGCCTGAAGAATGTCCTTGAAGACGTAGCAGCTTTTGGTAGGATGTCCCAACATCCTGTGGTACATGCAGTAGTTGGGATTGTCGGTCTTGCCGACTTCCTCCGGGCGTCTAATTTCAGGGAGTTTCAGTCGATTGCTCTTGTTGAGTAGCTTGAAGAGCGAATCGACGTGTTCCTCCTTGAAGGAATACTGCTTGTTGGGGCGTGGCTGGCTTGAAGAGCCACTTGCCCTGCCTGTTTGAGATTTGGCGGGAGATTTGGTCTCCGTCGCCAAATTATCCTTCCGCTTCGTCTGGAGGGAGGTGTCTGGTGCCGGTGCACGCCTTGTCGACCTTTCCGGCCGCAGCTTGCCTTCCTCTGCCTTAACACGGGCAACAATCTCCTCAGCCTGTTCACCCTGTTGGACTAACTGCTTCCAGGTGCGGCTTTCAGCAACTCCTATTTGAGCAAGGAGTGAGGTTTGGAGATTGTGGCGGCATGTTTCCACCAGGGTGGCCTGGGTCATACCGCTTGGGCACCGGAGTGCCGTGTTCCGAAATCTTTCCACGAAAGATTTGACGGACTCCCCTCTCCGCTGTTTGGTAGCTAAAAGGGTGGGCATTGTGACTTCGGAGTCATCTTCGAAGAAGCGTGTCAAGAACAGCTTCTCTAGATCCCCCCAGTTCTTGATAGAACCCTCCGGGAGCTTCATAAACCACTCAAAAGCCAACCCTTTCAGGGTGCCGATGAACAGTCGCGCCAGGATGGCGTCATTATCTACCACATTCCCGGTCTGGGATTTGAAGTAGTAGATGTGCTGGTTGGGTGACCCCTTCCCGTCGAATGCTTGGAGGGTT
Organism: Agave tequilana; assembly: GCA_038442645.1. Taxonomy (NCBI): domain Eukaryota; kingdom Viridiplantae; phylum Streptophyta; class Magnoliopsida; order Asparagales; family Asparagaceae; genus Agave; species Agave tequilana. The sequence goes on along the minus strand of JAVJIF010020373.1, from coordinate 85,920 downwards.
GGAGCCTTGAACTTAGGAGGGTATGGAACTAAGTCCCACTCAGCCGGATAGGGCCGGACCACTCCTGCTTCTTGGAGGTCCTTGCGATTGGCAAGGGCCTCGAGGCGTCGTTCCAATTGACTCACCCTCTTAGCATGAGTCTTCTCCTGGTCTTGGTCGTTTCTTGCCTGCGACGAGGGCTTGGACACATCCGAGGTAGATCGTCGTGTCTCGTCAGAAGATTCGGAGGGTGGGCTTCCTCCCTTTCTCCCTTTCCCCTTCGGTCGTCTAGGAGGAGATCTCGCTCTTTCTTCAAGCAATTTCTCAAGCATATGCTTGAGGGAGTCAATGGATCTCTGTTGAGAGGCGATTATATCCATCTGGTGCTTCTGCGTCTGTTCTAAACGCCTGGCCGTCTCCTCAGGAGTGTCTGCCATGTAGGCGGAAGCCTCCTTCTCGACGGAAGAGTTTGAGGCCTGCGACTCCACTATAGCGGAGTGAGAACCACCCATTCTAATGCCGCGGGCTAAGGCATTATAGTCAATTGGGGGAATGGCCCCTGTCCGGGTGCGAGTGTGTTGATACACCCCCTCCGGCTCAGAGTCAGATTCCTCTGAGTTGACCATTAGTTGTTTTCCCTTGCTTCTGCTAGTCATGTTTGCAGTAAGCTCCGGGTATTCAACATCTGAGAAGGTTCTCCTGTGGGAGCGTCTTCTTTTGGCTGACGGGGGAATCAGGGTCAGCTGTCTGATTAAGGACTGCTGGTGCACGCCTGATCCATAATGGCATCCAGAGAGCATATGGATGAGTTGCTGACAGCAGCATGACGAAGTAGCTTGATTGGCACTTCTTTTCCTTGTCAAATAATCCCTCAAATCCGTGGGAGGGGGATTAAAGAGACTGGTCTCGCGACGTCGAAGACGGGAGACAGTCATGTGCTGTTCAGCCTGGACGCAGACTTCAGGGACGCGACTCTCATGACGCGGCTGTATGATGCGCGCGCGAGTCTCGCGTTGCTGCCTGATGCGTTTAGGCAGAGTTGCTTGAGAGAGAGTGGGCTGCTGGGCCCCACGCCTATGAGTGCGTACTTCCTGCGTTTGAAAAGACGCGGAGGTTTCACCCTGGCGTTTGATGAGTTGGTCCTCAGAGGACTCAACTTGAGGGGTCTCGCGTTTGGGTCTCCAAACGCGGATCTCACGCACTGGATGAGGTGCGGGCAAGGCATCAGATTGTACGCCGCGTCTACCCCCAGTCAGACAACCCACGGTTCCGACTTGGAGTTGACGCGCGCGTCTCCTTTGTCGACACTCAGCATTTCGATTGCGTCGAGGAGGTGGAGAGAAACCAACAACATCCTGGTTTGTAGAACCAAGAGTGTTCACCACGCGGGTCTCCTGAGAGACGTTGACGCGGGTATTCTGCGCGACGCAGTTGATCGCAGCAGTAGTGGTGCCTGGAACCACGCGGGCCTTCTGGGAGGCGTTGGCGCGTGTGTTCTGTGCGACGCGGTTGATCGCAACAGCAGTGCCTGAGGTCACGCGGGCCTTCTGGGAGGCGTTGGCGCGCGAACTTGTCTCGGCACAGTGGGCATCGGCACCCGGCAGAGCCTCAGATTGGGCTTCGGGTAGCTTCTCAGTTAAGACCCTGCGGCAGACGCGGGTCTTTGGGCTCTTGGAGCCAGAAGAGAGGAACTCTTCATACTTCGCCTGGTCGAACTCGACAACGAGTGTTTCGACCATCTTCCCCTTACGGAGAACATCATCCTGCGCCACGATCTGTTCGTCAGTGACGAAAGTAGTCCCCAGCGGAGTCGCCATCTCTTGTTTGACACGGAGAGGGGTTGGCTGGTGTAACGCTTCCTGGAATCAGATGGAAAAGATTACAGCCGGCTTAATCTTCCGGTTACAAGGGAGGGGGAATATTGAATCTTGAATTCCCCCTTTGTTTAGTGCTGGGTTCTTCGTGTGGCGGTGGAGAGTGAATCTTGTTCTCCGTTGACCGGATGACTGTTCGGACCGTCGGGGATCTTCTCTTCGGTCGGTAGAGGGAGTAACTCAGCTCCGTCTACCAAAACTCTAGAGGAGGAGGTAGGCGAAGAGCGGCTAGTACTCAGTAAGCTCGCTGAAGGGTTTTCTCTCTCTCTGTCGTTGATCTCTCCTTTGATTGTCGTCTTTTTTCCTTCTCGTCGTCGATTGTCCTCCTTTCCTTCAATAGTGACGGGACTATTTATAGGGTTTTTAGGGGGTGATCGTGCCCCCTAAAAGTGCTCCACGATGAGGGCCAACTTTCCCGCTATATGGGCGGCGGATGGCGCCATAATCGGGGTAGTTGCAACCGAGACGTGGGTGTCGATCCGACGCGTCTTGATGCTGAGGCGCGGGCTTCGGGCTGACGCGCCTTGATGCTGAGACGCGGGCTTCGGGCTGACGCGCCTTGATGCTGAGACGCGGGCTTCGGGCTGACGCGCCTTGATGCTGAGACGCGGGCTTCGGGCTGACGCGCCTTGATGCTGAGACGCGGGCTATCTCTCGCGTCTTGATTGTCACATTTAGCCTTGCGCCTGGATCTTGGATCTCTGTGTTTTGGTGGCTTGTCTTGGTGATTTTTAGACAGCCTACATAAAACACATGAATAAGTAAGTCAAAACTAAGTTTGTCTAGGAAATTAAAGCATGCATGTATATAGAACAAATCATATATACATTAAACCATGTAAACTTGTTTTGATCTATCCATTCATGAAAACCAAGATCGGTTAAACCTAAAACGAAAAACCAAAACCAATATTCAAAACATAAAACGTGTGTGTTGTGAACTTGAGCATAATTATACTGTTCTAATCTTTACAAATTTGGATCTAAACACAAAACTAAACTATGGTACCGAAGTCTTCTTGTAGAGCGCAAACTCCAAAGCCGACTCGATCCCAAAACTCCTTGATCCACCGAGCAAGTGCTATATATGATCTTTGACGCTCGGCCTCTTGAATCAACTTGTGAAAGATGTGTGGAAGCTTTCACCAACTAATAACTTGATTAATGATCTGAAACTAAATAACACAAGATTATTAGTATACATAACTACATGAGTTAATCATCATCAAAACTAGAGTGGAAGGCCTTTGGGCCAACAATCTCCCCCTTTTGATGATGACAAAACTCATGGAGTTATATATGCATGGATTAAAGTTAAGCTTGAAAGAAGCTCCCCCTTAACTCATGCATAAACAAATAAACAACAAATAATATGCAATGAATATCAAACATGAAACATGAAACATGCATATCTATGCATAAACAATAAAGGGTTCTAGATACCAATGAAATGTTCAATTACAAAACATGCTCTAGATACCAATTCCAAAGAAATATTTAAAACAAAACATGTTCTAGATACCAATTACACTCTAGATACCAATTACAAAAACATCAATTACAAAAACATGCTTTAGATACCAATAAAATTAAACTAAATTAAACTTAATATATGCAAAACAAAAACATGCATATATAAACCCAAATTCTTCTCCCCCTTTTTGTCAATCATCAACAAAGGGGTAAAAACCAAAACAATACAAAATCTTCTCTCTTTTCAATAAGGGGTAAAAGCAAAGCCAAATCAATTGAAAAATCAATAAATATTTCTCCCCCTTTTTATTCGAAACAATGAAATAAAAAAAAATATTTTCTCCTCTTTTTGTCGAAAACAAAACCAAAGTCAATTAGAGGTACCAATTGAAAATATGTCAAAGAATAGCATCTTGATACCAATTGAAAGGAAACAAACAAAAATATTGATACCAATTTAAGCAAAAACACATGAAACATCTTGATGCCAATTGAAAATAAACATAAGAAATCTTGAATGTCTAAACACACATATTTTGATACCGATTGTAAATCATTTTCATTTTAAACATATGATACCAATTTGAAATTTTCAATCATAAAGTAAGGGAGTGGGAATCAAATACCAATTGAGAAATCACCAATTGAAAGACAAAATCAAATTTTCTCCCCCTTTATGAAATACCAACTAAAATGATGCATAGGCCTGATACCAATTTAAAAGTAATCAATTGAAACAAAATTGAAACTCAAGTACTAGCATAAACAAGATTTTGTGCTTAAAGATATAGGAATATAATAAGCACAAATAAAATATATATATATGTATGAAGAATAGATACCAATAGAAATTGATATTCTTAGAATGGAAAGCATACATACATACAAACACATATGAGTATACAAGAAATGTTAAGATTGATACCAATTGAAAGAATTCAATGATACCAATTAAAATAACAATAATATCAAATGTATATCTCATTTCACTATACCTCCCAATCATGGTTCAAGATTTAAATGATTTTCATGTTAAAGCATACAAGAACATGATCTCCCATCCATCCTCCCATGGAAGGTAGGGGTTTTCAAAAATAGATTTGAAAATGTAGTATGTTTGAAAATCTCTACCATAGTGAAGAATACGAACTAGTTATAGGAAACACTTTTAAAACTAGTACGAAATCCTTTAAGTAAGGAATGAAACAAAATTGTTTTTCATGAAACACATGTAAATCACACGATCACTAAACACTCAAAATCCATAAAGCTCATTTAAATTCTCATGAAAACAAATCATGAGTAAACTAATAAAGTGAGTGTACAAGTAAAATGTGACACATATCGACATGAAAATATTCAATTAAGCTCATATGAAATTCCTTGAAAACATGAAATTCATCTAAACAATTTAAACTTCAAGGCATATGTATGTCATGTACAAACTAAAGTATACATACATATCCTAAACACAATGAGTCCACAAGAGTATATGCATGAAGGCACGTGGCTCAAGGATGTATATGTATAAATGATAGTTTGGACAAGATAGACATATACATGAAGTTAAACAAATAAACACGAAATCAAGAAAAACTAAATTTTCACCAAAACTAATTCCATTTCAAGGTATATGTATGAATTGTCAACACAATAAGTATACATACATATCCCTAAACACATTTGAGTCTATATATATATATATATTTGCATGAAAGGCAAATGACTCAAAGGGTATACATGTATAACTTAAGGTTTGGCAAAATAAACATATACATGAAATGAAAACTCATACACATAAAACAAATCCAAAAATAGGAATACAAGTTTAAAATGCATGAATCATCAAAACTAGGCTATACTCGCACATTTAATGGGTACAAATAAGCATCCAAGCACAAACATATATAAAGATTTATTTGTGTCCCACTACATGTGCAAGTATAAATTCTAGTCTTAATGAAAACTAACATCTAAACAAGTAATCAAATCATTAAGCATAAAACGGGAATCATAACTCAACATGATAAACATAATAATCAAAACATGAATTATTAAAACAAAAAGTCATAGTCAACCATATGATTTGCATGACAAAGACATGTGCATTAAACTTATGATAAACATGATACCTAAAATATAAAGAGAACACAAAATATGGGTCCATACTAATCATGGGTGTCTCAACAACTAATCATGTAAAGCATAAGTCTAATAAACATGACAAACATCATACTAATCATGAAACAATAAAACAAGAATCATAAACATCCAAATGGTCATAATGCATATGCATGTGCATTAGATCTAGGGCATACATGTTAGTTTAAACAAGGTGAGAACACTAAATATAGATCCATATAAGACATGGGTGCTCAAGTAACTAAACATGTATAACACTATTCTAAAGAGCATGGCATAAGCATAATGAACAATAAACCATGGCATGCTATAAATAGATAAACATGAAAAGCATGCAAATAAAAATAGGAGTTAGAGAATGATACCAAAACCGATGAAGGTGCATCTCTAATTCTCCAAACCACGGTGGTCCTCCCACCAAATCTCCTTGAGAGTGAAGCATCCAAATGGTTCTCTTTAGGCACGGAACACATCCACTCCAAGGCACCAACACTCTCACGTTTTGCGAGAGCTCCCACCTACATCAAAAAGTATAGAGGTGGTCTTTGGTACCCATTTCTTTGTGGGTCCACGGGGGTTAGTATCCTTTCTAACCCAAACAAGATTAGTTGCTAAATTTTCATGATAGATACGATCATAACAAAATCTAGCAAGATGGCCTTTTCGGCCACAATGTGTACATGTGTACACATGAGCATACGTGCGATGGTGGTGACCGTGGAAAGCATGTGTATGCCGTGGAGGGTGAGCATGCAAAGATGGACCTAGTTTCTTGCGAACCAAGGTTTCTAAACGTGTATGATTCAAAGTGCATTGGCCCAAAGTGGAGCCCAAACATTCAACACTTTTCTTCAAAATATTTATATCATTTTCAATAGTGGAAGACAAAGTGGAGCATGCAGTAGGTGTGTAAGAAGAAGAAGCTATACTAGTATGGCACACATGAGAATCAATGTCAATTTTTAAAGATTCATTTTTCTTTAAAACCAAATCTAATTCTTTTGTAATTGAATCAATTTTATTTTTCAAAACAAGGTTATCTTTTAAAACAAAATCCAATTTAGAAGATAAAACCTCATTGTGCTTCACAACATCATCACAATCATTTTTGTTTTTCAAAATCTCAATCTCATCAAGGGCAAGGTCTAGTTGAGATCTTAGTGAGTCACGTTCACTAGTGATCTCTTCCTTCTCTTGCAAAACCAATTCAAAATTAGAGCATAAATCCTTTAATTCATTTTTCAAAACAAGGTTGTCCTCTTTCAAAAGATTGTGTTTTTCCAATAAATTCTCAAGCTTTTGAGCAAGTTCCAAATTTAAAGTTTGAACTTCAAAACAACCATGGCAATAGGAACTAGAGCTATCATCTAATTGAGTGTCCGATTGTACCTCAAGGGAGTTTTTCCCTTGGACCATGAAGCAATGCTCTTCGGACTTTTCTCTCTTAGATCTCCTCATCTTGTTGATAATCCTTGGAAGCTCGGGAGACGTCAATAAGCTCCAAACTGCAAAAGCCGAGTCATAATGATTAAACACGGGTAAAAGATGTTCACCTAGAGATGCTCTAAGTGTTCTAAGTGCTAATGCATTTGCCTTCTTATGCTTGCTACTATTGGGGAATGATTCCATAGTGGAGCTTGATAAACTAGATGTCCTAGTCTTTTCAAATGGCTACTCATATTGGCCTTCCAAACATCAAGTCTAATATGGTCAAACATGGGAGGGCTATCCATGAGAGCAAACTAAATGAGTGCAAATGAACAATATAAATGAAGATTAGCAAACCAAGATCTTACTCCTAGGTGGTTAAACCTAAATATCAGGAGCACTAGCTCTGATACCAATTGAAAGATCGCCTAGAGGGGGGGAATAAGTGATTATGCTAATCTAGTCAACTCAATGCGGAATTAAAAACTAATTTGCAATTTCAACAAGGGATGCACACAACCAAGCCAAGCATATAAGTATGTATGAGCAATATGAATAGATGCAAGGCACAAAGTAAAGAGAGAGAGAGTAAGAGTCAATGACAAGCGCAAACACCAAGATATGTTTCGAGGTTCGAGCACCCAGCTCTACATCCCCGCCTTCACCCAGAAGGATTTTAAGTCCACTAGCTTGTCCACAAAGGACTCCCACAAAGGGAACCTCCACCGAGGATTTGGGGCAATCACAATACAAGGAGTACCCAACTCCTCTCCTTACAAACACAACCTCCTCCTTGAGGCACAACTCCAAGCCAACAAACAATCACCTCACAACCCGAGGGATTAGCACAAAGCCAAGTAAGGATCACCTCACAACTTGAGGGATACAAACCACTTGCACAAACAACCTCCTCAACCCAAGAGGGAAAAGCACAAAGCAAAGTATAGAGGGTTTACAACTTGGTGGTTCAACAACAACCACAAACAATCTCTTTTCCCACACACAAAGATCCTATAGAAAAGATAGTAGATTTTTGCTCAAGTGTGGAGAAAACCAAGGATTTGAAACCAGCAACTCAAAGAAAATCTTTGGGAAATGATAGAAAATGAGGATAGTGAAGTTCAAATAAAAACTTTTCCCAAAATCCCTTTTCTTTAGTTTTTCAAACCCTAATAAAAACACCAAAAAGATTGTTCAATTTGAATCCAAAAACCTCTTTTAATTGCTGTGAAAACACCAGAGAGTAAGGAAAAATTCGCACAAAAAATCTTAGAGAAAAACTCTTGCAAATGGGGTATTTATAGACAAATCTGGAAACTAGCCGTTGGCAGCAGATTTGGCCAAAATACCACTGCCGGTCGACCGGTCCGGTCGACCGTCCAACGGTCAATTTTTGCCCGTTGGCAGCTACCGGTCGACCGCCCCGGTCGACCGAAACAAACAGAGAGCTCTGCTCTCAGTCCGGTCGACCGGTCCGGTCGACCGTCCCAAGTCTGCCAAACGTGCACAATTCTGTGCACGTCGGTCGACCGACCCGGTCGACCGACTTCAGCCAAGTCGACTTGGTCAGAAGACTAGTCGACTGGTGAAGCCTGGAACAGAAAATACAGTTAGAAATATGTTTAAAAATTCTTTTATCTTTTCTAAAAATCATCAAAAATAGTTTTATCATTTTGCATTGATATATAAACATGTGGTAAAAAGTTTAGCTCAAATATCAATCAATATGAGCTATTTTTATGTCTAATCATTTTTACCAAAAACCAAAAACTGTATTTTCTAAAACTTGGATTTTGAATAGAAAATACGTTTTGTCCAAAACTCTTCCAAATACAAAAACATGATATTTAAACACTTTGAAGCATGATGCATATGGATAGAAATCCAATATACTTGAAACAAATATATATCATAGTTTTTGTCATTAATTCCAAATTATGTTTTGTCAAAAATATCAAAACATAAAACACATGAATAAGTAAGTCAAAACTAAGTTTGTCTAGGAAATTAAAGCATGCATGTATATAGAACAAATCATATATACATTAAACCATGTAAACTTGTTTTGATCTATCCATTCATGAAAACCAAGATCGGTTAAACCTAAAACCGAAAAAAAACCAAAAACTAATATTCAAAACATGAAATGTGTGTGTTGTGAACTTGAGCATAATCATACTGTTCTAATCTTTACAAATTTGGATCTAAATACAAAACTAAACTATGGTACCGAAGTCTTCTTGTAGAGCGCAAACTCCAAAGCCGACTCGATCCCAAAACTCCTTGATCCACCGAGCAAGTGCTATATATGATCTTTGATGCTCGGGCTCTTGAATCAACTTGTGAAAGATGTGTGGAAGCTTTCACCAACTAATAACTTGATTAATGATCTGAAACTAAATAACACAAGATTATTAGTACACATAACTACATGAGTTAATCATCATCAAAACTAGAGTGGAAGGCCTTTGGGCCAACAAGAGATAGAGGAGTGTATGGGAGAGAGAGACATAGAGGCAAAGAAATTAGGATTAGGGTTGAATAAAACGGAATAAAGTAGGGTTTTCAATCCTAAAACATTTTTAATCACTCACAATATATGTAATAAAAATTTTGCATTCATTTTATTTTATAGAATAGGAGCTTTTAAATAGGCATTACAAAACCTTATTTTCAACAACCGATGTGGTATTAAACTTCAAAATAAAAAAAACAACTACAAAATAAAATCAAAAATAAAATAAAGCAAAAAATACATAATGACTCGGACTACTCGAACCATATCGATACAAAACGTCTTCGTCTTCTCTGGTGCACGCGTGATTGTTACACAATTCTGCATATTTTACCACATTATTCCCATGCATATTGACAATAAAAATGTGATTTTTACTCATCTTCTCTATATTTTTACAGGTCCACATCTGAAATGGAGAAAAGGCCCAAAATCTCTTTAATTAGCAATAATTAAAGAGATTAATTCAAAAGCCCAGAATAAAGCCCAAATTTGAGCCCAGGATCTAGAGAATTCTACGCAACAACTCAAGATTCTAGAAGGCCACGTGGATAACAACCTCGTAACATACTTGTAACAAAAATTTGGGATCCAACGGCCACAAAAGTGCCGCGCCTTGCCGCGGATCCACCGCAAAATCCGGGCCATTCAATTTCAGATTTTGGCCACCTGTTCATCTTCTGGAGAGTTCTCTCTGTGCCTATAAATACTGCATTTGGACCTGCGAGCAAAAACTGATCAGAGAAGAGAGAGATTAGTGTAAAGCTTTGTATTTTTGTTAGTTTTTCTCTAGGATTTTTGTAGCTCTCTATGATCTTCTTCTCCCTAGAAATTCTGTAAAGAGAGAGATTGTAAGAGAGAGAAAGCTTGTGTACATCAAGGAGTGACACTTTGTGAAGCAAGGATTGATCCATTCTCTTCTCTCTACTCTTGCATTTTCTAGTGTACTTGTTTTCTTTACTTGCTTTCTTTATTTCTTGCTTTACTTTCTTGCAATTTTAATTCATGCTTTGCTTTTCTTCATTAATGGCTTGTAGCTAATTTTTCTACCATGTACTAGCTAACCACTAGCCTTTCTAACTATCTCATGGGTGATTGCTATCTTTAATCTTGCAAGTGTATGATCTTCTCTTCTCCGATGGGTTTCTTTCATTGCTTGGCAAGTATCTTGTTGTAATTCTCCATATGATTCAAGTGTGCCTCATTTAGAGCCTTGTCTTTGAACAAGTGCCTTGATGGAACATGGAGATGGATCACCAATATGCTATTTGATGTACAACTTCTTTACGTCCATTATTGAATGTTGTATGTTCTTCATTTGCATCCCTTGAGTGTAGCTCTTTTGATTCCATTATTGAAAGTCTAATTTGTAGGCCTATGACATCTATGATGAGGCTACAAGACAAGTCCAAGAATGAGCTCCCATCATCCAAGTGGGAAGGTAATTAGACCAACACGCAAGACACATCCTTGCCGATGAATCAACATGAGGCACGCATTCACCATCACGGAGTTTAGTAAGTCTTTAGCAAGGAAGTAAGGTTAGCTAGTCATGGTTTTCTTTTATTCAAAGTCTTTTTAAAGTTTTCTTTCTTTTAGTGTTAATACCAAATCCACTCTTGATTTCTTTCCCGACTATTTCCATCATGAACATATCCATCCATTCTTTATTTTCTTTTTCATTTGATTCTTTATTCTTTTAAAGCAAAGAAGAATCTTCGTTTTATATCTTCACAACGAACCGTAACGCTTCCATCGCTAGCTCTCCCTGAGAATCGACTCGGTATAGCCCTATGCTATAACGGAGATAAGAAAGGGTATATTAATCATCTTTCATACATTTGTGGAGTAATCTAAGCACTTTAGGTTGTTTCTAAACCTTACTTCTCTTTCATTTGAATATACATTGTGTGCTAACAATACTTTCTTACTCCACATTTACATACACCTTTCTCGTCTAATCAATTTTTGGCGCCGTTGCCGGGGAGAGCAATGGATTTTCTTTAAAGTGAAGAACTAAACGAATCTTCTTCTCTGTTGCAGGTTACAGGTTGAAGAAACAGGAAACTTTGCATTGCAGTGACATATAAGTGGACCTGGGCCTCTGCTCTCGAAAGCAGAGACCAGGATCCCTCAGTTTTGCCGCAATTTTTGGTTTTTTGCCGCAGAATTGCGGCAATCCTGAGTTGACTACTTACCAACTTTCTGCTGGGTCTCCAGCTTTGCAAAATTCAGCTGCTACAATAATTAATACTTGTATTCTTCACCCTATACCTGCTTAATAAAGACATTTGCATTTCTAGGCACGTGTCTTTTCAATTCATTTACTTTTACTGTTGAAGAGTGCTGGATGCAAGGTACGTAAGCATTGCATGTAGACTAGGAATCATCTCTTACTTGATTTTCATGCTTTGAGTGAATCCTTGTTATCTATCTTGTACACTTGCACAATTCAATTTTAAGGGCATAACCGATAAATAAGATAAGGTGGGGAGTTCATTACCCTTTCCTTAGCCCGAAAATCACAATCCACGCACTCACAATCCCAAGCTTGTAAATAAAATTTATTAGACGTTGGCCCTAGGGACAACTCGGACTCACTTAGGAGATTATCCTTTGGGGGAAAGTGTTGGAAATTGACTTTTGCAAAATCGGTGTCTAGGAAAGGGATTGAGGGCCGAAAGCCCGAAGGTTGTTGGTTACTTAATTAAGGAACGTCTCTGACGGAAAACCTCCCACCAACCTTGCCCTTCCCTGGCTGATTCGCTTATAGTCAAAGTCTACACTAAACCTCCTGTGGACGATCTAATCAGTTAGGAGTCGTCTAGGTCCAGGAATCCTAGAAGCTTGGATTGATTTTTCTTTTTAATTGTTTGTTATTTTTTTTCCTTTCTTTTTCGCTGGTGTGATCGGTGCACGTTGTTTGTGATTGTATATGCGAGAGTGGTTCCGAGATTCTAATTCTGCAAGACTTGTTAGACTTTCTACACTTGCACTTACACAACCACTTGACATTATGGAAAACAACGTCTCACTTCAAGATCGATTCTATCCGATTCGCACCTCCCTTCCATCTTGCATTCTTCTCCCCGAGCCAAATGGAAATCACTTCGAGCTGAAACCGCAATTCATTAATACACTTCCCCGATTTCATGGTCTAGAGTCTGAGGACGCATACCTCTTTATTCGTGAGTTTGAAGAGGTATGCCAAATGATGAGAATTTCCCAACTGACCGAGGATGCTGTTAGGTTACGGTTCATACCGTTTGCACTTAAGGCTTTAGCTAAGAAGTGGCTTTACAATCTTCCCGTCAGTTCCATATCTTCGTGGGAGGATTTTGTAAAGGTCTTTCTTAGAAATTCTATCCTATCCACAAAACAGCCCTCATGCGCAAGAATATCATGCAATTCAAGCAGGAATCAAATGAACCTTTCTGGAAATATCTTGAGCGTTTCAAAGACCTTCTTGCCCTGTGTCCCCATCACGGCATAGAGAAATGGCGTCTATGCCAGATTATCTATGACGGTTTAGATTACCAAACGAAAACCCTCTTGGAATCCATGTGCCAAGGGGAATTCCTGAAGAAAGATGAACATCAGGGGTGGGATCTCTTTGAAACCCTAGCTGAGAAAACCATTCAGTGGGAGTCATGCCCTGATAAACCAACTCCCACCACTTCCAGAACTGGTACGCACTCCATAGAATCCTCTCTAGCTGCAGATGCCAAGATCACACAATTAATGAAGAGGATAGAACTGCTTGAGTCTAGGGGAAATTCTGTTGTAAATCAGGTCAACCCATTGCCTGTAATTCAACCGGGTTGCACCAACTGTCATGACCTTAGCCATGTTTTTGAGGAGTGTCCATTATATCAGCCCCAATCATTTCAGGAGAACATGAATGCAGCTTTTATCAGACCCCCATACTCCAATACATACAATTTAGGATGGCAGAACCATCAAAATTCTTTGTGGAGTCAGTCTGGTCCTGAGCATTATAGACCACCACTTCTACATCCATATTATGCTCAGTTTCACCCATCCAGTTTCAATCAAGATTCACTGTATGTTCATCCATCTCAAAGTCCACCACAGTCACAACCATATCAGTACCCACCATTCTACCCATCACAATTCCAGTCTCCATACTATCAACATCCACCCCAGGATAATTCAGAAATATCAGAGTTGAAGAAAATGCTAGAAACCTTTACAAAGAACCAGGAGCAGGAGTTGAATAAAGTTAAGGTCCAAATTGAGCAATTGGCTGAGAGACAAAATGGAATGTTCCCAAGCCAGCCATTGCCAACTCCCAAACATCACTTCCCTTTGCATAAAGTGGAAGATTCAGGACCCAATCAATGTCATGCTATTCATACCCTGAGATCTGAAAAACAAATTGACAATAGGGTTTCTAGTCCACCATCTCATCCAGTACCAAAGCCTACACCTCCTGTCCCAATGCAACCAACTTTTGACAAACCATCCTCTAGTTCAGAGCCATCCACATCTCAAGCCAAGGGGAAAGAAAAGGTAGATGAGCAACCTTATAAGCCTAGGGTACCATTTCCAAATAGGCTTCTAAATAACAAGTCAAATGCTCACATGGAGAAGTTAAAAGAAATGTTCAATAAGGTCCAAATCAATGTCCCTCTTCTTGATGCCATACAACAAGTGCCATCATATGCCAAATTCTTAAAGGAGATGTGCACTAAGAAGAGGAAGACCCAAGTCCCTAAGAAAGTCTTCCTAGCATCATCCATCACTGAGTTGCTCACTGGTCCAATTCCTGTAAAATACAAAGATCCAGGGAGCCCCACCATTTCATGCATCATAGGACAGACTACCATTAATAGGGCACTTCTTGATTTGGGGGCCAGCATCAATCTCCTACCTTTTTCTGTGTACCAACAATTGGGGTTAGGTGATCTCCTACCGACCCAAATGACCATTCAATTGGCTGATCGCTCTGTCACTAAACCCAAGGGGGTAATTCATGATGTCCTTGTCAAAGTTGGGGAATTCATTTACCCTGTTGATTTTGTAATCCTTGAGACACAACCAGTGTCTAATTCTAATCGAAGGGCTCAAATTCCTGTCATTTTGGGACGACCATTCCTGGCTACTGCAAATGCCATCATTAATTGCCGGAATGGATCAATGAGGTTGACCTTTGGTAACATGACACATGAACTCAATGTCTTCCACACACAGCCTCACAAAACAAAAGATCAAACATTTGAGGTTAACTTTATTGAGGACAATTGTGAGGATTCAAAAGATGAGTCACAATTCTGTGATTCTCTTCAAGAACCCCCAATTGATATATCTTTTGAAGACTTGATGAGATCTTGTGTTTAGATGAGTCAACTCGGGTAAGTTAGCTGATTGTCCACTTCCGGATGTTGACTTGAGTTTTGAAGAATTATATGGAGAGGAGTTAAAATTTCTAGATATTGGAAGTGATGAGATTCATAATGAAAGTGGTGACAAGGCATTTGTTTGTGAACAATGTGGTGGAATGAGTGTGAATGATAATAACAATCAATTGAATCTGGAAACACCTAAGGCTAACAAAATTCATACCGTTTCCCAACTGAGCTCACGAAAGCAAACGCACTGGAATGATGGGAAACGGGCCAGAGGAAAAAGACCAAAAGCCTAGGTAATTATTACATTTGTATATACTTCTTCCAAATAATTTTTTGCATTTTTTTGTGAATAAATGATTCTACCCTATTACCTGTTTCATGCATACATATATCATGATGCATTGAGGACAATGCATGGAATAAGTGTGGGGGAGGGTTTACTAACATTGAGTTTTTAGATTTTCTGTCTTTTACACTTTTTTTTAGAAATAAATAAAAAAAAACTTTTTGAAATAAGAGACAAAGTTTAGATCTATTTTTAAGAAAAGTAAGATGTATCTTAGAAATTAAGAAAGCCTTAATTATGACATCTTAAGCCTAGTTGAAATAATAGATCTTGTTTGAAATTATAGGCTAAGTAAGTAAAATTGGTGAGATATTTTTATCTTGAATTTTTTGCCTTAGATAAGTATGCACTTCACACTTACACATTTCTTGGGATGGAAACAAAGACCAAAAATGCCATAAAAAAAAAAAAAGAGAAATATATATATATATATAAATAAAACATCACCTATTAAGCTGGATAAATGTGCCTCAAGAAGCATGATTATTCACGCCTAACGGTGGTAAAGGAAATAAATAATCCCTTTAGTTTTGTGGCCTTTTTTACTTGAGACCTTAAACCCGAGGGATGTTTTCTCATCTGGTGTCCTAAGACCGTCTGGTTTGGGAGTCATCGGTTAAAGGCTCGCTACAAGGGTAAACTAGAAAGCCTAAACTAAGGGGAGAAAAAAGAAGAAAAAGAAAAAAAAATATATAAATATATATAAATAAATAAATGGCTTGATGGTTGGAGTTGAAATCCCAGAAATTTTCACTAGCACGGTGTGCATACTATCTAGGTTTTATGAAAGATAAAGTATTCAATCTAATTTTGAATTCTTACCTTAATTGAAGACAAGATCTTGCATGGAGACTAAGTTTAAGAAAGAATGATTATAGGTGGACTTATGACCTTAGATCACTTATATTTTTGCAAAAATAGTTTGAAAACATGTCTCTCTTTCAAAATGCGTTTTCAAAATACTAACATTTGTCTTCTTTCTTTATGGATTTTGTGGGTGTAATCCGCTGAAAACCCTCAGGAGACAACACTCCTCCTCTAGGGTAACCTAGAGGTTTAACGGCTTGTTGCACACGCTCAGTGCAATCGCGTCACCTGCGAAAGTGGTGTAATAAAATTGGTAGTTTAGATTTTCTTTTTTCTTTATTTTTGCTCGGGACGAGCAAAAGAATAAGTGTGGGGGTGTGATTGTTACACAATTCTGCATATTTTACCACATTATTCCCATGCATATTGACAATAAAAATGTGATTTTTACTCATCTTCTCTATATTTTTACAGGTCCACATCTGAAATGGAGAAAAGGCCCAAAATCTCTTTAATTAGCAATAATTAAAGAGATTAATTCAAAAGCCCAAAATAAAGCCCAATTTGAGCCCAGGATCTAGAGAATTCTACGCAACAACTCAAGATTCTAGAAGGCCACATGGATAACAACCTCGTAACAAACTTGTAACAAAAATTTGGGATCCAACGGCCACAAAAGTGCCGCGCCTTGCCGCGGATGCACCGCAAAGTCTGGGCCATTCAATTCCAGATTTTGGCCACCTGTTCATCTTCTGGAGAGTTCTCTCTGTGCCTATAAATACTGCATTTGGACCTGCGAGCAAAAACTGATCAGAGAAGAGAGAGAGATTAGTGTAAAGCTTTGTATTTTTGTTAGTTTTTCTCTAGGATTTTTGTAGCTCTCTATGATCTTCTTCTCCCTAGAAATTCTGTAAAGAGAGAGATTGTAAGAGAGAGAAAGCCTGTGTACATCAAGGAGTGACACTTTGTGAAGTAAGGATTGATCCATTCTCTTCTCTCTACTCTTGCATTTTCTAGTGTACTTGTTTTCTTTACTTGCTTTCTTTATTTCTTGCTTTACTTTCTTGCAATTTTAATTCATGCTTTGCTTTTCTTCATTAATGGCTTGTAGCTAATTTTTCTACCATGTACTAGCTAACCACTAGCCTTGCTAACTACTAACTCATGGGTGATTGCTATCTTTAATCTTGCAAGTGTATGATCTTCTATTCTCCGATGGGTTTCTTTCATTGCTTGGCAAGTATCTTGTTGTAATTCTCCATATGATTCAAGTGTGCCTCATTTAGAGCCTTGTCTTTGAACAAGTGCCTTGATGGAACATGGAGATGGATCACCAATATGCTATTTGATGTACAACTTCTTTACGTCCATTATTGAATGTTGTATGTTCTTCATTTGCATCCCTTGAGTGTAGCTCTTTTGATTCCATTATTGAAAGTCTAATTTGTAGGCCTATGACATCTATGATGAGGCTACAAGACAAGTCCAAGAATGAGCTCCCATCATCCAAGTGGGAAGGTAATTAGACCAACACGCAAGACACATCCTTGCCGATGAGTCAACATGAGGCACGCATTCACCATCACGGAGTTTAGTAAGTCTTTAGCAAGGAAGTAAGGTTAGCTAGTCATGGTTTTCTTTTATTCAAAGTCTTTTTAAAGTTTTCTTTCTTTTAGTGTTAATACCAAATCCACTCTTGATTTCTTTCCCGACTATTTCCATCATGAACATATCCATCCATTCTTTATTTTCTTTTTCATTTGATTCTTTATTCTTTTAAAGCAAAGAAGAATCTTCGTTTTATATCTTCACAACGAACCGTAACGCTTCCATCGCTAGCTCTCCTTGAGAATCGACTCGGTATAGCCCTATGCTATAACGAAGATAAGAAAGGGTATATTAATCATCTTTCATACATTTGTGGAGTAATCTAAGCACTTTAGGTTGTTTCTAAACCTTACTTCTCTTTCATTTGAATATACATTGTGTGCTAACAATACTTTCTTACTCCACATTTACATACACCTTTCTCGTCTAATCAATGCGCCAGGGTTGGATGTCCACATCATTCTCCCAGGTGGGAGAGAACTCGACCCTATTGAGTTAGGTGTAGATGTGCTCTCGTACTGCTCTAACACTTCTGGATCAATCCGCTGCAAGTCACGGCCTAGCCACGTATCCTCAGTCTGTGCTTTTCCTTTTCAGCGTATCAAGTACCTGTAAATCACCAGATTTTGAGGCAATAATCTCATCCTCTATAACTTTATCGACTCTCTCTGTTGTATTAGGATGAATATTTGGGTGGGAATAGTGTGGGGCTCTCAAAAAATAACTCAGGGGAAGGCTTGTTAATTAGTGGGTTGTAAGGGTTAAAATCAAGTGTAACACCCTGTTTCCAGAATACGTACATAGATACGTATTCAGAATTTTTTGATCATATATTTTGATTTAGTTTCCGTATTTATTTTTGTTTTATGATTATTTATGTGATTGTTTTGCATTAAATCTAGATTTGTGGACTCGAAATCCACCCTAGTCTGAACCGGGGACCAGATCCTAGTGTATTACTCAATTTGGTCTTTCTAGTAGTCAGATTTGATCTGTTTTAGTTTCAACAATTATTTTTCAATATTTTAGATTTTTCATGATTTTCTAAAAAATTTTCCAATTTAAATTGCAAAATCTTTAAAATCGGTGTCAACCGATATCGCTGGTCGATTGTAAAATTTTTAATTTACGAATGGGGTTAAATTTCTAAAATCTGCTTTCATATTATTTCTTAGAAACATATTCTACTTTAATATATTTTGGAGATTTCTGAATTTATAGAAACTCGGCCGGATTTGGTGTCGGCCGGTATTGTCGGTTGATTCCAGGATTTTTAATTAAAAAAAATTATTTCTAGAAATCGATTTCATATTATTCCTCAGGGTGATGTTTCCTACCTCTGAATATTTTTGGGATTTTTCTGGATTAGTTGCTATTTTTCGATATTAAAATAATATTAATTATTTTGGAATCTTTCTCTTTTCGTTTTCGTTTTCTCTTCCTCCATCCCCATCACCTGCGCACCCATATTGGACCTGCCCCCATTTAATTCCCATCTCCTTCCATCACTCTCTTTCTCTCTCTTTCATTTTTTTTATTTTTTTTTCTTTCTCCTTCTTCTTTTCCTCTTTCCCTCTCTTCTTCATCGCGACGCCCAGCCCAGCAGTGCCGCCTGGCCAGTGTCGACAGCCGTCGACTCGCCACCCTCTGGCGACCTCTCTCACAACCTCTCTCTCTCTCTCTCTCACTCTCTTTCTCTTCCTCTCTCTTTCTCTTTCTTTTCTCTTTTCTTCTCTTCTCCCTTTCTTCCAGTGAAGTTGACCGTCGCCACCACTAGGACCACACCGCCATGGTAGACGATCGCCTCCCCAGCTCTGACGACTGCCACTACTGTCTCCACTTTTCCTTCTTATTCTTCTTCTTCTTCTTCTTCTTTTTTACTTTTCTTTTTTTTTCTTATTCTTTTTCTTCTTTTCCCCTTATTTCTCTCCTCCTCCACTCTTCCTCCCTCTCTGGCAGCGGCTATCGGTGACCCAGCGACCACCGACCGCCCTAGCCAGCCAGTTTCTTCTCTCTCCTCTCCTCTCTCTTCTTTTCACTTTGTCTGTCCCCTTCTATTCTCTCTCTATCTTTCTCCGCCCTTACCTTCTCTCTCGCGCCTCTCTATTGCGACCACCAGCAGCCAAGGCCACCACCGGCCACCCCCCGGCCAGATCCTTTCCCTTTCTCTCTCTATCTTTCTCTTCTCATTCTCTCTTCTTTCCCTCTCTAAATCTCTCTCTACAAAAATCTATCTCTCTCTCCTAGGTGATGGCGGTGGAGCTGTGCCATGCACGTGAATGTGTAATTAGAGTTTAAGGATTTTGCAGCGCTTTTCGAAGATTTAGGTTAGTGTTTTTGCCTCAATTTCTGGGTTTTCCCGCTTCGACGGGTGATTTGTATTATGTATAATAAGTATCTGTATTGATGGATTTGTATTTGTATAGTGGATATGTAGAATTGTATCGGTGTTGTGTTTGTATCAGTGTGGGTGTGTACACGTATTCTATGGACATGTATATGTATCGATGTGACGAATATGTGTAATAGTGTAGTTTAAATCCCTATACATATATATATATATATGTGTGTGTGTGTGTGTGTGTGTGTGTGTGTGTGTGTGTGTGTGTGTGTGTGTGTGTGTGTGTGTGTTGTGACATCTGCTCTATTACTATGCGTGGCTGACCCTTCGTGGTCATCTAACCTCTAGGCTCTCTACTCGGCTTTGGGGCCCGTCAGCCTCCGGGCTCTACACTCAGCCTATGGGTTTTCACCACTCCACCGTAGTTTAGCTATTTTCACGTTTATATTGTTGGCCCAAGGTTACTATCACCCATGATTAGTGTATTTTGATGATTACAAATATATTAGTTATTTGTACTAATAACATTTGTTGTTTAAGTGTGTTTCAGATTTCTATTCATTCTAGAAGTTTTCTCTCACAAATACAAGGATTTGGACTCAAGTCAACTCCAATTGGGCTCAAGGAACAAGTATTGAAGATCATATGAAGAAGCCTATTGAAGATCTTGAAGTCTTAGAATCATTGTAAGAAATAGAATGTTAAAGGTTGAGTATATGAAATTTGGCTCTAGGATTTGCACACACATTTGTTTTATGCCTTAATTTATATATACATGTACCAAAGATTTATATCTTGAAAAACTTGTTTAGAACATGTGTATAAACTATTTTCTGCATAATACTTAGCTATTGATATTATTAAAATATTTTTACAAAAATTCCATCATCAAAACAGCCCAGTTTTTCAGTTTCAGGCAACATCGGTCGACCGGCCGGTCGACCGGCAATGTGTCTGGACATGCACTGTTTGTGCATGTCCGTCGGTCGACCGGACCGGTCGACCGACGGAGAGCAGATTGCTCTCGGGATATTTCGGTCGACCGGAAGAAGGAAACTGTGCTTCCTCCTTTTGGGTCGGTCGACCGGACCGGTCGACCGGGAGCCAACGGCTCTTTCCAGCAGGGCTGGCGGTCGACCGGACCGGTCGACCGCCAAGCCTGCAACATAGCAACGGCTCTTTCCTCTTTGGGCAATTCTGAAAATCTGTTTTCTTTTTCTGCTTTAACAGATTTTTGGAGAGTTGTTGGGGAGCTTTTTCAGAGAAAATAAGACAAAAAGAAATTGTTTTTAACCTATTTTCTAAGCCTATAAATAGAGAAGTCTCTCTTGCATTTCACTAAGAAAAATCCTCAAGTTTGCATTGTTTTCAAAAGAGAAAAGAAAAGAGTTTAAAGCTTTCATTTCAATTCTTTTTGAGCTAGTTTTTCAGTTGTGTTTGATTGCTAATATCACTCTACAACTGAAGTTTTTCTCACCACACTTCATAGAGCAAAAATCCTATACTCATTCTATAGTGAAGTTGTAATTGAAGTGAGAGTGTTTGTAAAAGAGTTTGAGAAAAAGTGTAGTGATCTTGTTGGTGATCACTTTGTTCTTGTAATCCTTTCCTTGTGGAGCAACCTCTTCGGTAGAGGTCCTTTGTACTTGGTGGAGCTCGGTGCTCGGTCTTCGGTAGACCAATTGTAAAGGCATCCTCGGTGGATAGTGGAAACCCTTCACGGAGGTGAAGGCGGGGACTAGAGCAAGTGTGCTCGAACCTCGAAACAAATCATCTTGTTTGCGATTGCCTTTGCGTTATTCTTGCTTTCAATTTCTCTTGCTTTATATTGTCTTGAATTATTTGCTTGAGAACTAACCCTCTACTTGTGCAATCTTGTCTTGTTTACTTTACTTGCTATACTTGTTGTGTTACATTGTGTGCATTTCATTTTTCATCATCATACTTGGCATTGATCGATCACACCTCAATACAACACGGTTGCATTGCGCACCTCTAACCCATATCTAGGGGAATTGGGAGGAAGGAGTTCAGAACCTCGCAAGGGGTATTCGGCTCTTAGTCGTGTTTTGAGAGATCGTTGCATCACTCATTTAATTAAAGTTTAAAAAGATCATTAGATTAGCATTCACACCTATTCACCCCCCCTCTAGGTGTTTTTCAATTGGTATCAGAGCTTGGACTCTAGGATTTGGTTTAACCACCTTAGAGAAGATCCTAATTTGCTAATCATTTCATTCATTTTCATATAGTAAAAATGGCCGATGGAATTAAGACCCCTCCTAAATTTGATGGACTTAACTTTCCCATATGGAAAGTTAAGATGACCGTGTTTTTTACAATCTCTAGGTAGCCGAGTTGCAAAGGCCGTGACTAAGTCCTTTAGTGTACCCCCCGGTGACGAATCCACTTGGTCCGAAATAGAGACTAAGGAATTCGATGCCAATGCCAAAGCTCACTATGCACTTCTTCAAGCCCTTAATGATGATGACATTTCTAGGGTTATCCATTGCAAATCCGCATTTGAGATTTGGTCACACTTGATAGTCACTCATGAGGGGACCTCACAAGTAAAGAAGACTAAGATTGACCTTCTTCGGTCTCAATATGAAACATTTAGCATGCAAGAAAATGAAACCATAGATGATATGGTTACAAGATTTACAAAGATTACTAATAGACTCTCTTCTTTAGGTGAAGATATCAACAATGATCAAAGAGTAAGGAAGATCATCCGAGCTCTTCCTCCTTCATGGGAAGTTAAAGCCACAACCTTGAAGGAACTCAACGACAATGAAGAGATGGAGCTCATAGGTCTCATTGGGAACCTCAAAACCCATGAGATGGAAAGGAAAGCAAGGGAGGATATGGCTCCTTCCAAAAAGAAGACCATCGCCTTCAAGAGTCAAGCTACACACTCCGATGAAGACGATGAAGAAGAAGATGATGAGGAGCTCTCACTCCTTGTTAAGAATGTCCGGAGGATGTACAACAAGGCAAAGTACCAAGGTAGAAGAAGATGGCAAGGAGGCAAAGAAGAAAGAAAGATCACTTGTTTCAATTGCCAAAAGCCCGGACACATTGTTGCGGAATGTCCGGACAAAGCTAAGCCCTCCACATCAAAGAAGCCCTACAAGAAGAAGGCTATGAAGGCAACTTGGGATTCGGAGACCGAATCCGAGGAAGAAATAGACACCGCCAACATGTGCTTCATGGCTAATGAAGGCACAAGCAAGGTAACCTCTTCCCCTTCTCATGATAATGAACTTTCTATGGATGTGTTAGAAGAAGCTTTTGTTGAGTTGTCACAAAACTATGATTTCTTAAAGAAAAAGTATCTTAAATGAAAAAAGATAATGAATCTTTAAGTCTTCAAGTTTTCACTCTTACAAAAGAAAAAGATGATTTGGTTTCCACTTTGGCCACTACCAAAAATGATTTTGAAAAATATAAGATTTCTTGCAAAGGTAAGGCCTCACTAATTGATTCAAATGAAGTTTCTATGCTTAAGGAAAGATTAGACTCATTAAGTGTTGTTTTGAAAGATTGTGAGTTTAACAAAAAGAAAATTGAGGCTATGTTTCCTAAGAAACAAGCCCCAAAGAAAAATGCTCATGCTCATGTTCATGTTCATGCTACACAACCTAAACAACATGGCAAAACCCCAAAACATGCTCACACTACACATACACATCATGCATTCATGTATGGTAGAGTGTTCTCATGTTCACATTGTGGACGGAAAGAGCACTTAGCCAATTTTTGCTATGATAGATTAAACATATCACGTCATAATGTTTGGGTTCGAGGCACTAACTTTCAAGGACCCAAGAAAGTTTGGGTACCAAAATCAACAATTATGTTAAATGATGTAGGTACTTTCCAAATCCCAACGACGTAGAGGATTGTGGTATCTTGATAGCGGTTGCTCAAGGCACATGACTTGGGACATCAACAACTTTGCAACCCTATCAAGATATCATGAAGGTGGCACCGTCACCTTCGGAGATGACGCCAAGGGTAAAATCATCGGTATTGGTAATGTAAAACTTGGCACCTCTCCTTTAATTGAAAATGTAGTTTTAGTTGATGGCCTCAAGCATAATCTCTTGAGTGTTAGTCAACTTTGTGATAAAGGTTTTGATATTGTTTTTGATAATGTTGCTTGTAAAGTTATTGATAGAACTTCTAATGTTTGTGTGTTTTCTGGTTTTCATGAAAGTAATGTTTATATGATTGATATGTTAAATATGTCTTGTAATATTACTTGTTTGAAAGCCCTCGATGATGACTCTTGGTTGTGGCATAGGAGATTAGGGCATATTTCTTTTGATCACATTTCTAGGTTAAATACAAAGGAAATGGTGAAAGGTATTCCTTGCTTGAATTTTGAAAAGGACCGAGTTTGTGACGCATGTCAATTTGGGAAACAAACTAAGTCTTCTTTCAAGTCAATTAAGGATATCATGACATCACGTCCTTTGGAGTTAATCCATATGGATCTTTTTGGCCCTACACAAACCAAAAGTCTAAGTGGGAATAGATTTGCTTATGTTTTGGTTGATGATTTTTCAAGGTTTACTTGGGTTTTCTTTCTTGAACATAAAAGCCAAGCATTTTCGTATTTCCAAACTTTTAAGAAAAGAGTTGAAAAAGAAAAGGATGTTTCGATTTTGAGAATAAGAAGTGATAGAGGAGGTGAATTCATTAACCAACCCTTTACCACTTTTTGTGATAAACATGGAATAAAGCATGAACTATCTTGTCCTAGAACTCCACAACAAAATGGAGTAGTTGAACGGAAAAATAGAACATTACAAGAGATGGCTAGGACAATGCTTAGTGAATACGGTCTACCACATTATTTGTGGGCCGAGGCCGTTAATACTTCATGCTACATATCAAATCGTGTTTTCTTGTGTAAAAATACTACTAAAACTTCTTTTGAAATGTATTTTTCTAGAAAACTTAATGTTTCCTATTTTAAAGTTTTTGGATGCAAATGTTTTGTTTTAAACACAAAAGATAATTTAGGAAAATTTGATCCTAAATCTTATGAGGCTATTTTTGTAGGTTACTCTAACACTAGTAAGGCTTATAGAGTTTTCATTAGATCATCATTGACTATTGAAGAGTCTATTCATGTTAAGTTTGAGGAATCTAACAAGTTTGTTAAGAATGTTGTAGAAATAGATGCTTTGGATGAAGGTTTGGAGAAAGTGACCTTGGAGGATGCTTCTACTATGGGAGACAAACCAAAGGATGATGAAGGAAGCAAAGCTAAAGTGGAAGAGGCGCAAGGAAATGAACATCAAACACATGAGGTGGAGCCTACTCAACCACTACCAAAGGATTGGAGATACAATCCACATCATCCCAAGGACCTCATCATAGGTGAAGTATCAAAAGGGGTAACCACTCGCTCTAGACTTCATGACTATTGTGGTAACTATGCATTCATTTCTCATATTGAACCCAAAAATGTCCTCGAAGCCGAGGGCGATTCATATTGGTTGCTAGCCATGCAAGAGGAGCTCAATCAATTTGAGCGCAACCAAGTTTGGCACCTTGTTCCTAGGCCCCACGATAGACCAACAATTGGTACTAAGTGGATCTTTAAGAACAAGTTGGATGAATCGGGTAATGTAGTTAGAAACAAGGCTAGGTTAGTTGCCCAAGGTTACACTCAAATCGAAGGAATTGATTTTGAAGAAACCTTTGCACCCGTAGCACGGCTTGAAGCCATACGGATGACACTAGCATTTGCCTCATATAAAGATTTCAAATTATTTCAAATGGATGTTAAAAGTGCTTTTCTAAATGGATTTATTGAAGAGGAGGTGTATGTTGAACAACCCCCCGGGTTTGTTGATCCTACACATCCGGATTTTGTTTTTAAATTAGATAAAACTCTTTATGGTTTAAAACAAGCCCCTAGGGCTTGGTATGAAAGACTTTCTTCATTTTTAACTTCAAATGGTTTTAAGAAAGGAAAAATTGACACAACCTTGTTTACAAAACATGTAGAAAAAGATATTCTTATTGTGCAAATTTATGTGGATGATATTATTTTTGGTTCTACTAATGAATCTCTTTGCAAAGCTTTTGAATCATGCATGAAGGATGAATTCGAAATGTCTATGATGGGGGAACTCAACTATTTCCTTGGACTCCAAATCAAGCAAAAGAAGGATGGGATCTTCATCAATCAAGCCAAGTACACAAAGGAACTAATCAAAAGGTTTGGGCTTGAAGGATCGAAAGTAAGCAAAACTCCCATGGCAACAACTACAAAGCTTGACAAAGATGAACAAGGTAAAAGTGTAGACATTAAACTTTATAGAAGCATGATTGGTAGCTTGCTTTATTTGACGGCTAGTAGGCCGGATATTATGTTTTCCGTTTGTCTTTGTGCACGTTTTCAATCTTGTCCTAAAGAATCTCACATAATTGCGGTTAAACGCATAATTAGATACCTTAAGGGCACTATTGAAATGGGTTTCAGGTATCCTAAAACCGGATTATTTGAAATGAAGAGTTTTTCGGATGCCGACTATGCGGGTTGTAGGGTAGATAGGAAGAGCACAAGTGGAACATGTCAATTCTTAGGTAATTGTCTTGTATCTTGGTCTTCCAAAAAGCAAAATTCGGTAGCCCTATCAACCGCCGAGGCGGAGTATGTTGCAGCCGGAGCTTGTTGTGCACAAGTTCTTTGGATGAAACATACTCTCCTTGACTATGATTTACATTTTGATCATGTTAAAATATTTTGTGATAATACTAGTACTATTCACATGACAAAAAATGCAAATCAACATAGTAAAACCAAACACATTGACATTAGGTATCACTTTCTTAGAGATCATTATGAGAAAGGTGATATTGATATTGATTATGTTTCTACCGATTTTCAACTTGCCGATATTTTTACTAAACCTTTAGACTATGCTAGATTTTCATTTATTTGTGGTGAGTTGAATGTTTGCATTATAGATTCTTAAAAATAAAAATTTTTCAATTGGTGTTTTAACCCTTTTTGATGTATGACAAAAAGGGGGAGAATAAGTTTGGTTTGATATTTAGTTTTGATATTATTTGAGTTTTATTTTATGAAGAAAAAAAGAAAGTTTGTTTATTTAAGTTTTTGACAAAAACTTTTGTACATTGAATGCTTTATGTATTGTGCTTCCATAGTCAAATTTTTATATACATAGCAATTTTTATACATAGCATTATTTGAGGGGGAGTTTTTCAAACTCCTCTTCCATGTTTATTTAAATAACCTATATGTTTTGTCATCATCAAAAAGGGGGAGATTGTTGGCCCAAGGTTACAATCACCCATGATTAGTGTATTTTGATGATTACAAAACATATTAGTTATTTGTACTAATAACATTTGTTGTTTAAGTGTGTTTCAGATTTCTATTCATTCTAGAAGTTTTCTCTCACAAATACAAGGATTTGGACTCAAGTCAACTCCAATTGGCTCAAGGAACAAGTATTGAAGATCATATGAAGAAGCCTATTGAAGATCTTGAAGTCTTAGAATCATTGTAAGAAATAGAATGTTAAAGGTTGAGTATATGAAATTTGGCTCTAGGATTTGCACACACATTTGTTTTATGCCTTAATTTATATATACATGTACCAAAGCTTTATATCTTGAAAACTTGTTTAGAACATGTGTATAAACTATTTTCTGCATAATACTTAGCTATTGATATTATTAAAATATTTTTACAAAAATTCCATCTTCAAAACAGCCCAGTTTTTCAGTTTCAGGCAACATCGGTCGACCGGCCCGGTCGACCTGCAATGTGTCTGGACATGCACTGTTTGTGCATGTCCGTCGGTCGACCGGACCGGTCGACCGACGGAGAGCAGATTGCTCTCGGGATATTTCGGTCGACCGGACCGGTCGACCGGAAGAAGGAAACTGTGCTTCCTCCTTTTGGGTCGGTCGACCGGACCGGTCGACCGGGAGCCAACGGCTCTTTCCAGCAGGGCTGGCGGTCGACCGGACCGGTCGACCGCCAAGCCTGCAACATAGCAACGGCTCTTTCCTCTTTGGGCAATTCTGAAAATCTGTTTTCTTTTTCTGCTTTAACAGATTTTTGGAGAGTTGTTGGGGAGCTTTTTCAGAGAAAATAAGACAAAAAGAAATTGTTTTTAACCTATTTTCTAAGCCTATAAATAGAGGAGAAGTCTCTCTTGTATTTCACTAAGAAAAATCCTCAAGTTTGCATTGTTTTCAAAAGAGAAAAGAAAAGAGTTTAAAGCTTTCATTTCAATTCTTTTTGAGCTAGTTTTTCAGTTGTGTTTGATTGCTAATATCACTCTACAACTGAAGTTTTTCTCACCATACTTCATAGAGCCAAAAATCCTATACTCATTCTATAGTGAAGTTGTAATTGAAGTGAGAGTGTTTGTAAAAGAGTTTGAGAAAAAGTGTAGTGATCTTGTTGGTGATCACTTTGTTCTTGTAATCCTTTCCTTGCGGAGCAACCTCTTCGGTAGAGGTCCTTTGTACTTGGTGGAGCTCGGTGCTCGGTCTTCGGTAGACCAATTGTAAAGGCATCCTCGGTGGATAGTGGAAACCCTTCACGGAGGTGAAGGCGGGGACTAGAGCAAGTGTGCTCGAACCTCGAAACAAATCATCTTGTTTGCGATTGCCTTTGCGTTATTCTTGCTTTCAATTTCTCTTGCTTTATATTGTCTTGAATTATTTGCTTGAGAACTAACCCTCTACTTGTGCAATCTTGTCTTGTTTACTTTACTTGCTATACTTGTTGTGTTACATTGTGTGCATTTCATTTTTCATCATCATACTTGGCATTGATCGATCACACCTCAATACAACACGGTTGCATTGCGCACCTCTAACCCATATCTAGGGGAATTGGGAGGAAGGAGTTCAGAACCTCGCAAGGGGTATTCGGCTCTTAGTCGTGTTTTGAGAGATCGTTGCATCACTCATTTAATTAAAGTTTAAAAAGATCATTAGATTAGCATTCACACCTATTCACCCCCCTCTAGGTGTTTTTCATATATGTGTGCTCGTGTGGTACTAACATCTCGTGTAGGTATTTACTTGGCCTCCAGGACAGCCCACTTCCCTAGCTACCCAATAGAAATTTGCCTTACACCCATTGAGTTTCGTGATAGCTGGTAGTGCGTTCAGACAATTAGGTCTTTCAGCTCCGCCTGATAGGCGAGTCTAGCGCTCAGTGCTCTATCGCTAACTCCGTCCGAGTTTAGTTACGTCATAAGTGATAGTTGTACGTTATCGTGATTTCGCCACAAGCGGTAACTACATCAGGCGTGATAGCGTTTAGCGCTGTGCGCTAGCTTCACTCTAACTTGCTTAATTTCACTTGATTGTTCGCTTGTCTGCTTGCTGACTTTATTCCTGCCTTACTCAGCCTTCACGCTTCACCACTCTGATAGCTTAGTTATTACTTATTAATATATTTACATGTGCGTGTTTGATACTAACACTTCTGCAGGTACCTACTTGGCCTTTCAGCCTTTCATGCTTTCACCGACTTTCTCAAAAGAGGAGTGCGTTCAGACCGTCAGGTCTTTTAGCTATGCCTGGTAGATGAACCTAGTGCTTAGTGCTTTACCGCTAACTTCATTCGAGCGTAGTTATGCCGTGAGCGCAACTTCGCCATGCGTGGTAGTATAGCATTCATACGCTCGCTCTGCCGTGTGCATTTAGTCATACCTCGAGCAGTAATCACACAGAACGTGATGGCGTCTAATATTGTACGTTAATTTCGCTTGGATGATCGCTTACTTGCCTGCTTGATAATCTAATTATTATTCTTTCCTTGTTGGCTGTGACGAGTTTGAAATCATTACTTATACTGTTTCCCAAAACTGTATTGTTTTCTTTTATTTGTACCGATCTCCTATATCAGTACCATTTTCTTGTATTCGTACTCATCTCCTGTATCAGTATCATTTTCTTATATTCGTACCGATTTTCTGTATTGGTAGTGTTTTCCTATATTGTGATATACGATAGTGATCTCTACTGTGTCTATTACTTGACACCTAGCTCCTGCATGTTATCACCTGACACCTGCCTAATATTACTTAACGCTTGACATGTTATCACCTAACATGCTTAACACTTGACTCTTATAATTATCACTTACAGGAATGATAACCTGATATCCTGATATACTTATATATATACCAGTACATATGTACTCTTGATACTTCTAACCTGCTCATGCTTATTCTCGTCATTCGATAATTACATAATAACTTATAAATAAGATAATTTGCACTGGGTTTGGGAAAACTGATGGGTCTTATTTAGTTTCATGTTTATGGTGGTTATATCGTGTCATGTGTGGCTACATTCTTGAGGGATCACCTGGCGGCCAACAGGGATTCCGTGAGGCGTACTGGCACCCCTACTCCTCTTGTTTTTTCTGCCAGGTATGTGTAACACCCGTTCCCGGAATACGTACTTAGTTGCGTACTCGTATTTTCTGATCGTATTTTTTTGATTTATTTCCTATATTTTTTTTGTATTATAAATTATTTATATGAACGTTTTGTCTTGGATTTGGATTCGAGGACTCGGAGTCGGCCCTAGTCTGAACCGAGGGCCCGATCCTAGAGTATTGCTCGATTTGAACATTCCGGTATTCCGATTTGACCGATTTCAGTTTTAAACATCATTTTCCAATATTCTAGATTTTCTATGATTTTCTGGAATTTTTCTCAATTAAGTTGAAAATCTTCAAAACCGGTGTCGACCAGTACTGCTGACCGATTTCCAGATTTTTAATTTACAAACTAATTGGAATTACTAAAAGTGTCTTTAGGCATTATTTCTCAAAATCACATTTTCTATCTAAATACCTTTTTCTAAGGATTTTATGAATTTATGAAAATTCCACCGGTGTCGGTATCGGCCAGTATCGCTGGTAGATTCCGGGACGATCGGAATTGAATTTCCAAATTCCGCTTTCACTTTACTTTTTAAAATCATATTTTATTCTTTAATACATTTTCTGGGATTTTCAGAATTTATCAAATCCGGCCGACCCGGTGTAGACCGGTATCGGCGGCTGACTTTTGGATTTTTATTTGAAAACGGGATTTTATTTTGGAAAACCGATTTCATATTATTCCTCAGGATGACGTTTTCTACCTCCGGTATTTTTGGGGATTTTTCTGGAACAGTCGATATTTCGCGACTATATTAATATATTATTATTTTTCCAATTCTTTCTTTCTTTCTTTCTTTCTTTCCTTTTCTTTTTCCCCACTGACTCATCCCACTCCCCCACGTGGGAGACACCTCTCCCCCTCTCTCATTAATTCCCTCTCCCATCACCATCACTCTTTCCTTTTATTTTTCTTTTTCTTTCCTTTTTCCTTTCTTTCCTTCTTCACTTTTTCTTCTTCTTCTTCTTCTTGGAGAGGGCCGACGCCCAACCTCCACCGCCGGCGCTCCGGCCACCTCGACGCCGGCGAAGACCCCCAACTCCGGCGAGCCCCCTCTCCTCCGTCTCCATCAACCATCATCTCCACTTCCTCCCTCCTCAAAGCCTCTCCAAAATTCACCTCTTCTTCCTCATCATCTTCTCCTTCAAATTAACCTCCACCATCACCTTCTTCTCCACCAAGACTCCACCCCTACAACACTCAACACCTCCTCCTCCTTCTCCAACTTCCCAACACCACCAATCACCACCACAACCACCACCACCAAAACAAAACCCAACCAAACCTCCTTCCCCTCTTCTCTTCGGGGTGGCCGGAGCCACCCCGGTCTTGGGCGCCGCCGACGCTCCGCCGGCGGCCGCGGGCAGCCAGGGGCCCACCTGGGCCCCTGTGCGTGGCCAGAGAGGGGGGCGAACCCTCTCTCTCTCCCTGTTGCAGGGGGCAAAGCCCCCTGGCTTCTCTTGCTGGAGGGGGGCAACAGCCCCCCTGTGATCCGGTTGAGGGGGCAGCCGCCCCCTCCTCTTCCGGTGGCCGGCGCCGCCCGGCGCCGCCACATGGCCGGCGGCAGGCCGGGCGCCCCCAAGTGGGGGCGCTGTGCTCAGGGACCAGAGGAGGGGCACAGCCCCTTCCCTTGTTTTTCTCTCTCCTGGGGCCCCCATTCACTCACTCTCTCTCTCTCCTCCTGGATCTCTCTCTCTCTCTCACTTGGACCTTCTCTCTCTTTCTCTCTCCTGCTCCCTGTTCCTCTTTCCTGCTCCCTTTTCCCTTTCTCTCTCCTGGAACTCTCACTCACTCTCTCTCTCTCTCTCCTAAATCTATCTCTCTCTCTCTAGACCTCCCTGTCTCTCTCTGATTATTTGCCGACGCGGATCTCACCCCCGCGTGCGGGCGCCCTCTCTTGACGCGGCCTTCGCGTTACGGTATCGTCACGACGCGAGGCTAACTCCCGCGTCTGTGATCTCCTCGTGCTAACGCGATGCGGACCCCACGGCCGCGTCCGCGTTTCCCTCGTGCCCTGATTTGGACGCGGGCCTCGATCCCCGCGTTTGTGGTGTCTTCACAATGCGACTCCCGCGTTTGTGATTCCCGCGTCCGCGTTCTTCTCCGTCGGCAAGACTCAAGAGCCGGCCACTCCTTTTGGATTGTGGCCGCGTTCTTCTGCGTTGACACGACTTAGGGCCGGTACCCTCCTTTTGGATTGGGGCCGAATCCCGCTTCGTCGGGCGCGGCAAAAGAATCTTGTCGGCGAGTGATTTTCCTCGCCGAGACTTTCCTAACGCGGATCTCACCCGCGTCTAGGCAATCCCTTAACGCGCTTCCCGCGTTTCTGCTTTTGGCACGACGCAGGGCCTATTCCCCGCGTCTGCTCTTTCCCGCGTCAGTTATTCCGCGACGCGACTCCCGCGTCTGCGATCCCCCGCGTTTCACTCTCATAAGCCCGCGTTTCCCTGTTACTCTTTCTCTCTCCTCTTCACTTTCTCTCACCTCATAAATATATATTATTTTATGGCGCGTGCGCGAGTTCCAGGGATTCCAGACTTTTCGGCTTTCCGGTGATTTAGGCGAGTGTCCTCGCTCTCGCCTCCATTTGGGTTTTCCCGCTTCGTCGGGTCGACATGTATTTTATTCTATGTTTCCATGTACTTTGTATTGGGCTAAGTCCCTGTATTTGTATATGGCCGAGTGCCTATATCTGGAAATGTATTGCTCTGTGACGAATGCTTGTACTAGGGTAGTTTACTTCTTGTACTCATACCATGCCTGTGATGTATTGTACTGCCTTATACCATACTTGGCTTCCGGACCCTTCAGCCTCCGGTCACTCACTGTCTCGAAAGAGAGGTGATTGGGACTGGCAGGTCTCTCAGTTCAGCCTCCGGTCACTCACTGTCTCGAAAGAGGCGTGATTGGGATCGTCAGGTTTCTCAGCTCCGCCTGCATGTTCAGCTCCGCCTGGTTATCATGATCAGCGTTCAGCGCTTTACCACTAGATTCGTCTAGGCGAGTTGCTGCCGGATTTACCGCTCGTACTTCAGTCGAGTCGTCCCGGTAACCTCGCCAGACGCTCCAGTGTTAAATACTGTTTGCTGTCTGTACTTCCAGCTTGCTCAGCTCCGCTTGTTTGTGCTCAGCTACTATTCTACCCCATGCCATTACTTCATGCCTGACACCTGTCTATACTACTTGTCGTTTTCATATTACTTTTAACACATGTATATCACCTGACAACTGATGTGTTATCACCTGACCTCAGACATGCTACTATTTGGCAAGGCCCCTTGTTATGACATGGCTTGCCACTGGACTATATCAATCTCTTGACATGACTGGTTACCTGTCTAAATATCATCACCCTGTCATGCTATCACTTGACACCCAGCATGATATACTTGACCTGTGATTATCACATTTACGGGAACCCTGCCTTGTTATCCTGTACTATGTACAGTGACCTGATATCCTGTATCATGATCAGTGACCTGTTATCCTGTATTATATACAGTGACCTGAACTCCTGAATTCCTGATCATGTCCTGTTCCTGTTATTCCCGTAAATTGATAATTAACCTAATAAATCATAAAAGGAACAACTTGCATCGGGTCGGAGGAAACATGCGGCTATCAATATGTGTTCGTGTTTACAGTGGTATTAGGCATGTTGTGCAACTAAAACTTCCGGTCTGACCTGTGGGCCTCCAGGCGACCGAGGGGAGTGCTGGCTCCCTCCTCCTGAATCCTGAAAAGGGCATACATAAGTCCCTCCTGATAGGCCTTGCGGCTGGTTCCGTCACCAAGCAACGGAACACCCTGGACCGTGGTCCCGGGCAAGCACGGGACCCACTGTAAACATAGTTCGTTGATACCCCCGCTGGTTTCCAATAACAACCTTGCTTTACTCGGATATGGATCTATGTGTGCTGGGACGCTAGTTCACATAGCTAGATATCAGGGTAAGACGAGTAATAATAAAGTGTCTAATAACCGGCTCTTTAAGTTGTAAGTAGAGGTATGTGGAATGGGACGCGTACTGAAGCCTGCAGCTTAAACGGCTTTGAATCTGTGATATGCCTTATCATATTTGCTTGTCCTGGATTTTACATCGGATTTCCGGTTTTATGAGAATTATTATATTAACTGCTCATGCCCTGCTTTATTCCTTGTATCCACCTGACTCCTGTTCATTATCTTATCATGCCCAGAGTACAATTGGATTGTATGTGCTTGGATTATGGAAACATAAGATAAAGGTATATAGATGAGGGTTTCCTTGTTTGGATTATTCCTTCGATGTACTAGTCTTATGGAGCCGTGATCTGAAACCATACAATCAGATTTGCTCGTCCTCGGCTATACTTGGTCTTATCGCTATACATGTGCTTACCCTTGCTCGCCACTTGGCTTTTGCTTCACCACTCGCCTGGGCAGTTTCATCTGACTCCCCTGGATTCTCATGTCCAGGTCAAGGAGCTTGGAGCGTGTGGATTCCCTCTGTTGATTGATTAGAGTGGCGCAGCGGTAGCGTGGATCTCCAGCAGACCGTTCAGAGTTCTATCCTTCCAGGCCCCCTGTGTGCCTCTCGAGTTTTCCTTTTATAAACTCGTGAGTGCCTGTGTACTGTTCATACTTGTACATCTACTTGTAATCTCGCAATTGCGCATGTCGGTGATGTAATATTCATGTAATATTGGATCACCTCTGGTGATAACTTTGTAATTGTACTCATGTGTTGGAATGTATAATGCACCACTTGCTTCCGTACTCTGATTCTTGCCTGTACTGATGCTTAGCGTATATACGTGAAGGTACTTCTGACTTGCGTATATACGTTGCAGTAATGTCTCCGTATCCGCCAGGATCGGGGCGTTACAGGTTGGTATCAGAGCTTAGGCTCTCACCTCCTCAGTACGTCCAGACGGCAAATTAATGGTAAAGAAATTTGCAACTGGAATGCATGAGTCTTGGTTATACCATCCAACTACAAGTACAAAGTTATCCATTCTCTCTTGATAATCTTATCCTTGAATTCTGAAGTTTTCCTATTCCTTCATACTTCAGTCCCTTGTTATTCTTGAACCAACTCGGACATGAAAAGATGGGGAAATTATAACGGTTCTGGTTCTTCTTGGGGTAGCCCTAATGGAGAGAATCCTAATTTGAGACCGTTTCTGCAAAATATGATGAAATACGATCCAGGACAGATGAAGGTCCCGCACCGAGGATTATCGGTTGCACCCCGGGAACAGAAGCCAGACAACCTATCGGATTCCAGGGAACTCTAGCCGGCAATCTTTTCAAGCAGGGAGGAGCCCTGGATGTATAGCAGTGGTTAGCAAACATGATGGATCTTTTGAAGACAACTCGGGTCCCCGACGAAAACCAAGTGGAAGTATCCAAGATTCAGTTGAAAGATATGGCCAGGACGCAGTGGTTGGCGGAAGCAGCGAGACTGGGAAAGCCCATCACTTGGGACTAGTTCTCGGAGGATTTTTATAAGAAGATTCTTCTCTGTAATGGCTCAGAAAGAAATGAAAGGATGATTTATCAAATTGCAGTAAGGAGATTGAACAGTAAATAAGTACACTGCAAAAAGGTATAGTCGGTCGATGTTTTGCATGGTGGCCGACAAGGAGAACTGAACAAGCAATATTTTAGTGAGGAATGAAGATGAGGATCAAGGTGTTTCTTATTCAAGCAGCACTAAGGAGTATTCTCAAGTTCCTTTGTCATCATCCGGGAAGTGGAATGGACCCAGAGGAGGAAGATCAGGGTAAGTTGCAGATGAAGTTGGCGAAGAGAACCTCTTAATTAAGGGAAGTTGAAGGCTCAGACAGGCCTCTGGATACCCTGCTAGTTGAGCCATTCCTCCAATCCTGCCCTCAACATATGACATGTGGACATTATCTGAAGCCGGGCACCTACAACTCAACCACCAGAAAGATTATGAATTATGTCATACACGGGTCCGGAGGTTAGTTGAAAGGTGACTGTCTGTTCAAGGAGGCAGAGAACATCGCACCGATCAGATCAATTCATCCAGAATCACCATTGTGAAGGAATCTAGGACCTACTAGCAGAATAACCTTGCTTCATCCCCAGCATTCAGCATGGAGTCATACATAAAAGAGACCAAGAGTTAGGGCATATGGTAGAAGGAGGCAAGCATATGATCTGACTGGAAAGAAAGTCCGGATGCTCAATATGATGGAGTGAGAACAGGAAGGGCATTCAATATCTGCAGAGGAACTCTGGAAGTACTGACCGTAACTAATTATTCCCATTTTAATATGTCCGGGAGTTGGTAAACTTCTCTATATCATATCCTCCTCATTGCACTATCACCATCAATCCTAGTCCGTCCTATCTCTCTCCCTATTTCATGATTCCTATCTCTTCTATTTTTGTTATTCTGATTTATTCTGATTTTCGTGATCTTTGTGCCAACTTAAGATATGTGTTGACTAGTGAAGTAACAGCCGGGCAGATGTGGTTCGTTCTAATTATGTTCTGGCGCTTCTCGACTCTGGTATATCACATTATCTTATATTAGGCAGATCTTCGGCCCTGCGTTATATTCTTATATTCTGGATACATCATGGGAGACTAGCACATCTTACTATGCAGGGTTTTATATTATAATATGGACTTCAGCACTATGGATTTCATTAGCTTTAGCTCACAGTCTGATCGAAGTATTATTGATTATCTTACCAAGTCAGCTCACTTTATATTGTTCAGAATGGGTTAATCTTTTGAAGTTCTGACAGTGTTCTTTTATAAGTAGACAGCAGATCAGTGTTGATATGGCACCGACAGAGGATGTATATATACGGCAGAAGTGCGGAGATGCCTCAGTCTTGAGTTAGCCGTTCAGTTGATCTGGGAGAACGGCTCATAGTTATTCATATCTTGATTGGCATAATCCTCATTTCTATCTTTTGTGTTCATTTCACCCCTTATCGAAATTGCGAGGACGCAATTTTTTGTAAGGTGGATGGAGTGTAACACCCCGTTCCCGGAATACGTACTTAGTTGCGTACTCGTATTTTCTGATCGTATTTTTTTGATTTATTTCCTATATTTGTTTTGTATTATAAATTATTTATATGAACGTTTTGTCTTGGATTTGGATTCGAGGACTCGGAGTCGGCCCTAGTCTGAACCGAGGGCCCGATCCTAGAGTATTGCTCGATTTGAACATTCCGGTATTCCGATTTGACCGATTTCAGTTTTAAACATCATTTTCCAATATTCTAGATTTTCTATGATTTTCTGGAATTTTCCTCAATTAAGTTGAAAATCTTCAAAACCGGTGTCGACCAGTACTGCTGACCGATTTCCGGATTTTTAATTTACAAACTAATTGGAATTACTAAAAGTGTCTTTAGGCATTATTTCTCAAAATCACATTTTCTATCTAAATACCTTTTTCTAAGGATTTTATGAATTTATGAAAATTCCACCGGTGTCGGTATCGGCCAGTATCGCTGGTAGATTCCGGGACGATCGGAATTGAATTTCCAAATTCCGCTTTCACTTTACTTTTTAAAATCATATTTTATTCTTTAATACATTTTCTGGGATTTTTCAGAATTTATCAAAATCCGGCCGACCCGGTGTAGACCGGTATCGGCGGCTGACTTTTGGATTTTTAATTTGAAAACGGGATTTTATTTTGGAAAACCGATTTCATATTATTCCTCAGGATGACGTTTTCTACCTCCGGGTATTTTTGGGGATTTTTCTGGAACAGTCGATATTTCGCGACTATATTAATATATTATTATTTTTCCAATTCTTTCTTTCTTTCTTTCTTTCTTTCCTTTTCTTTTTCCCCACTGACTCATCCCACTCCCCCACGTGGGAGACACCTCTCCCCCTCTCTCATTAATTCCCTCTCCCATCACCATCACTCTTTCCTTTTATTTTTCTTTTTCTTTCCTTTTTCCTTTCTTTCCTTCTTCACTTTTTCTTCTTCTTCTTCTTCTTGGAGAGGGCCGACGCCCAACCTCCACCGCCGGCGCTCCGGCCACCTCGACGCCGGCGAAGACCCCCAACTCCGGCGAGCCCCCTCTCCTCCGTCTCCATCAACCATCATCTCCACTTCCTCCCTCCTCAAAGCCTCTCCAAAATTCACCTCTTCTTCCTCATCATCTTCTCCTTCAAATTAACCTCCACCATCACCTTCTTCTCCACCAAGACTCCACCCCTACAACACTCAACACCTCCTCCTCCTTCTCCAACTTCCCAACACCACCAATCACCACCACAACCACCACCACCAAAACAAAACCCAACCAAACCTCCTTCCCCTCTTCTCTTCGGGGTGGCCGGAGCCACCCCGGTCTTGGGCGCCGCCGGCGCTCCGCCGGCGGCCGCGGGCAGCCAGGGGCCCACCTGGGCCCCTGTGCGTGGCCAGAGAGGGGGGCGAACCCTCTCTCTCTCTCCCTGTTGCAGGGGGGCAAAAGCCCCCCTGGCTTCTCTTGCTGGAGGGGGGCAACAGCCCCCCTGTGATCCGGTTGAGGGGGCAGCCGCCCCCTCCTCTTCCGGTGGCCGGCGCCGCCCGGCGCCGCCACATGGCCGGCGGCAGGCCGGGCGCCCCCAAGTGGGGGCGCTGTGCTCGGGGACCAGAGGAGGGGCACAGCCCCTTCCCTTGTTTTTATCTCTCCAGGGGCCCCCATTCACTCACTCTCTCTCTCTCCTCCTGGATCTCTCTCTCTCACTTGGACCTTCTCTCTCTTTCTCTCTCCTGCTCCCTGTTCCTCTTTCCTGCTCCCTTTTCCCTTTCTCTCTCCTGGAACTCTCACTCACTCTCTCTCTCTCTCTCTCTCCTAAATCTATCTCTCTCTCTCTAGACCTCCCTGTCTCTCTCTGATTATTTGCCGACGCGGATCTCACCCCCGCGTGCGGGCGCCCTCTCTTGACGCGGCCTTCGCGTTACGGTATCGTCACTACGCGAGGCTAACTCCCGCGTCTGTGATCTCCTCGTGCTAACGCGATGCGGACCCCACGGCCGCGTCCGCGTTTCCCTCGTGCCCTGATTTGGACGCGGGCCTCGATCCCCGCGTTTGTGGTGTCTTCACAATGCGACTCCCGCGTTTGTGATTCCCGCGTCCGCGTTCTTCTCCGTCGGCAAGACTCAAGAGCCGGCCACTCCTTTTGGATTGTGGCCGCGTTCTTCTGCGTTGACACGACTTAGGGCCGGTACCCTCCTTTTGGATTGGGGCCGAATCCCGCTTCGTCGGGCGCGGCAAAAGAATCTTGTCGGCGAGTGATTTTCCTCGCCGAGACTTTCCTAACGCGGATCTCACCCCGCGTCTAGGCAATCCCTTAATGCGCTTCCCGCGTTTCTGCTTTTGGCACGACGCAGGGCCTATTCCCCGCGTCTGCTCTTTCCCGCGTCAGTTATTCCGCGACACGACTCCCGCGTCTGCGATCCCCCGCGTTTCACTCTCATAAGCCCGCGTTTCCCTGTTACTCTTTCTCTCTCCTCTTCACTTTCTCTCACCTCATAAATATATATTATTTTATGGCGCGTGCGCGAGTTCCAGGGATTCCAGACTTTTCGGCTTTCCGGTGATTTAGGCGAGTGTCCTCGCTCTCGCCTCCATTTGGGTTTCCCCGCTTCGTCGGGTCGACATGTATTTTATTCTATGTTTCCATGTACTTTGTATTGGGCTAAGTCCCTGTATTTGTATATGGCCGAGTGCCTATATCTGGAAATGTATTGCTCTGTGACGAATGCTTGTACTAGGGTAGTTTACTTCTTGTACTCATACCATGCCTGTGATGTATTGTACTGCCTTATACCATACTTGGCTTCCGGACCCCTTCAGCCTCCGGTCACTCACTGTCTCGAAAGAGAGGTGATTGGGACTGGCAGGTCTCTCAGTTCAGCCTCCGGTCACTCACTGTCTCGAAAGAGGCGTGATTGGGATCGTCAGGTTTCTCAGCTCCGCCTGCTTGTTCAGCTCCGCCTGGTTATCATGATCAGCGTTCAGCGCTTTACCACTAGATTCGTCTAGGCGAGTTGCTGCCGGATTTACCGCTCGTACTTCAGTCGAGTCGTCCCGGTAACCTCGCCAGACGCTCCAGTGTTAAATACTGTTTGCTGTCTGTACTTCCAGCTTGCTCAGCTCCGCTTGTTTGTGCTCAGCTACTATTCTACCCCATGCCATTACTTCATGCCTGACACCTGTCTATACTACTTGTCGTTTTCATATTACTTTTAACACATGTATATCACCTGACAACTGATGTGTTATCACCTGACCTCAGACATGCTACTATTTGGCA
Organism: Agave tequilana; assembly: GCA_038442645.1. Taxonomy (NCBI): domain Eukaryota; kingdom Viridiplantae; phylum Streptophyta; class Magnoliopsida; order Asparagales; family Asparagaceae; genus Agave; species Agave tequilana. The sequence goes on along the minus strand of JAVJIF010020373.1, from coordinate 45,271 downwards.
AGGCCCCTTGTTATGACATGGCTTGCCACCGGACTATATCAATCTCTTGACATGACTGGTTACCTGTCTAAATATCATCACCCTGTCATGCTATCACTTGACACCCAGCATGATATACTTGACCTGTGATTATCACATTTACGGGAACCCTGCCTTGTTATCCTGTACTATGTACAGTGACCTGATATCCTGTATCATGATCAGTGACCTGTTATCCTGTATTATATACAGTGACCTGAACTCCTGAATTCCTGATCATGTCCTGTTCCTGTTATTCCCGTAAATTGATAATTAACCTAATAAACCATAAAAGGAACAACTTGCATCGGGTCGGGGAAACATGCGGCTATCAATATGTGTTCGTGTTTACAGTGGTATTAGGCATGTTGTGCAACTAAAACTTCCGGTCTGACCTGTGGGCCTCCAGGCGACCGAGGGGAGTGCTGGCTCCCTCCTCCTGAATCCTGAAAAGGGCATACATAAGTCCCTCCTGATAGGCCTTGCGGCTGGTTCCGTCACCAAGCAACGGAACACCCTGGACCGTGGTCCCGGGCAAGCACGGGACCCACTGTAAACATAGTTCGTTGATACCCCCGCTGGTTTCCAATAACAACCTTGCTTTACTCGGATATGGATCTATGTGTGCTGGGACGCTAGTTCACATAGCTAGATATCAGGGTAAGACGAGTAATAATAAAGTGTCTAATAACCGGCTCTTTAAGTTGTAAGTAGAGGTATGTGGAATGGGACGCGTACTGAAGCCTGCAGCTTAAACGGCTTTGAATCTGTGATATGCCTTATCATATTTGCTTGTCCTGGATTTTACATCGGATTTTCGGTTTTATGAGAATTATTATATTAACTGCTCATGCCCTGCTTTATTCCTTGTATCCACCTGACTCCTGTTCATTATCTTATCATGCCCAGAGTACAATTGGATTGTATGTGCTTGGATTATGGAAACATAAGATAAAGGTATATAGATGAGGGTTTCCTTGTTTGGATTATTCCTTCGATGTACTAGTCTTATGGAGCCGTGATCTGAAACCATACAATCAGATTTGCTCGTCCTCGGCTATACTTGGTCTTATCGCTATACATGTGCTTACCCTTGCTCGCCACTTGGCTTTTGCTTCACCACTCGCCTGGGGAGTTTCATCTGACTCCCCTGGATTCTCATGTCCAGGTCAAGGAGCTTGGAGCGTGTGGATTCCCTCTGTTGATTGATCAGAGTGGCGCAGCGGTAGCGTGGATCTCCAGCAGACCGTTCAGAGTTCTATCCTTCCAGGCCCCCTGTGTGCCTCTCGAGTTTTCCTTTTATAAACTCGTGAGTGCCTGTGTACTGTTCATACTTGTACATCTACTTGTAATCTCGCAATTGCGCATGTCGGTGATGTAATATTCATGTAATATTGGATCACCTCTGGTGATAACTTTGTAATTGTACTCATGTGTTGGAATGTATAATGCACCACTTGCTTCCGTACTCTGATTCTTGCCTGTACTGATGCTTAGCGTATATACGTGAAGGTACTTCTGACTTGCGTATATACGTTGCAGTAATGTCTCCGTATCCGCCAGGATCGGGGCGTTACAGTATGCACAAGCCCTAGGCCTATTTCTATGGGATCTGCAATACCCTACTCCTATTCGGGTGTACAATAAGTCCCGTTATCTAGCGGTACGTTTTGAATCAGCGTCAGATACTCCTGAACTGTTGTCCCAAGCATGAACGGGACCCATTCTAAATATGGTTCATCGAACTCCATCAGTTTCTAAATAACTGGCTCTATAAGTTGTAAGTGAAAGTATGTAGAATGGGACACATACTAAAACCTACAACTTAGATGGCCTAATTATAATAAGATACTAATATATAATTTGTTGTGTTGTTTTACAATATGGGTTGTATACACTCGGATTATGGTGACATGGGGTAAGGGTATATAGATGATGGTATTCTTGTTTGGATTATTCTTTCGACGTTCTTGTCTCGTGAAGCCGTAAACTGAGCTTGTACAGGTGGTTTTGCTTGTATTCAATATTATCAGTTTTATTGGTTTTCTATCGGTTTTATGATATTTTCTTAATTTAAGAGACAATTCAGATTATATGAACTCAGGATACAGTGATGTAAGATATAAGGTATATATAAGAGGGTTTTCTTGTTTAGATTATTCCTTCAATGTTCTAAACTCATGAATCTGTAATTTGGGCTTATATAACTGGTTTTGTCATATTTACTTCTCTCGCTGTCATATTGCCTGCTCCTGTGTGTCTTGTGCTCACGACATAGTTTTCAATACATGCTCTTTGACTTGAATTTATCGATACACGTGTGTTTATCTATGCACACCACTTGGCACTCATCGTACCACTCGTTTGGGAGTTTTGACTCCCCTGAACCTGAATGTTCAGATCTTGGAGCTTGGAGCTCGTGAATTCTCCCGATTACTAATCAGAGTGGCGTAGCGAAAGTATGGATCATCGGCAGATCGTCTAGAGCCCTTTTCTTCCAGCCCCCTGCTTGTCTCTCGAGTTTTTCTTTTGTACCTCGTAAGCATCCTTTGTACTATTCATAATTGTATCTCTTTGATTCTCGCATTTGCGCTATCGGTAATGTAATATTCTTATAATATTGTGTCAGATCATGTGATAACCTTATAATTGTACTCATATGTTGGAATATATAATGCACCACGTACTTTCATGCTCTGATTCTTGCATGTACTGATGTTTAACGTATACATGTAAGGGTATTTCCGACCTACGTTTATACGTCGCAGTAATGTCTCCGTACCCGCGGGATGGCGTTACATCAAGACCCTTATAATTCATAAATTAAGTCCTCAACATTGAAATTATAATTGAATCTTTAAAAAGATCTATAATACAATTATTGTCATTTAATCTATTCAAGATCTTGAAAGGTTCGGCACTATGAGTATGCAATTTTTTAATAGTTCTTGGGGGAAACCGTTTCGAATGACTCTGAACTATCACACAATCACCAACATTAAAAGTTTTAAAAGTTTTTTCTAATGTCAACTCGCAATTTATAATTAACATTGCTCTGTTCAATTCCATCACTGATCTCTTTTTGTAGTTTGTGCACGAGTGATGTAAATGCAGATGCAGACTCATAAACTCTATAATTGTATGATATCGAAAGTAGAGGAGAAAGGGGTTGGTGGCTTAAGCAGGCAAGGCTGATAAGAGAAAAGAAGAAAGTGGTAGAAATTGGTGGCAGGAAAGATGGAGTTGAGAGCATAACCAAGGAAGGGAAAGGGTGGGCTCCTTTCTTCAGTTTTTGATCAAGAACTTTTGCACTGATTAGGTTAATTTTTTTTTTTTTCTTGGGCGCGGTAGGCGTCTGCTCAGGTTGTTTAATCTTGAATCTTAAGAAAAGTAGCTTAATCTTCTCACTCTTATGTTCAAATTAACACATGTTAGATCGACCGTAGATATTGACATCTTTGTTGAACAACTATGATCTACCTACGATAATTTGACCCACATCCATGGTAATCACACCACACCTGATCTTGTCCTTGTGAAGATTAAAGTCGACCGAGACAAGATATCATTCCATTTTTCTAGGGCCATGGAGTTAATCCATGAGACACCTTGTATGGGTGGGGAGGGGAACAACCTTTATCCAAGCTTTTCATTCACTTTGGATGATACTGCGTCCATTATCCATAATCACCTTATAGTTCTTATCTCTAATCTTGGTGAACATGTAGAAGGTTGCAGTTTTTCTCAATCATATTTTTCTGTTGGTTGTGAGGAGACTCTGACGATGGATAAGTGGGTCGACGGCGTTGCCCTAATGCATTTGAGACCAACATTATCACATGTGATCTCTTCATCAATGTCAGAGTCTTCTTCTTTTCCTTAGTAAATGAATACGTTTGAATCTAATTCCGACTCTGCTGTATGTACTCCATTGACGAAGGTGATTTTGACTAGATTTGAGAAGTTGACAGCTATATGCCATAACCTTAGCACTTATAATATTTGGTTATAGAACTAGTTATGGAGGATTCCTTCTCAATGTCCTTACCTTTGGTATCCTTTTTAACACTCTTATCATTGGTATTTGTTTTAGATGGTTGACATCTTAGGTTGAAATCGATTTTGGTACTGACTCGAATTGGATTTAGGCACTTGGATTTGAGTCCTAAAGGTATAACTAGACTTGACAGCATCTAAGTTGGACTAAGGCATAAGCCTTTTCAAGTTTGGTGACTCCACGAGCCAAAAGTTCAGTTCTCAAGTCTTCTCTAAGTCCAGCTCTAAATTGGTAAAGGACTTGGGCGTTACTTTTGATGCCTAGGGTATTACAATGAATGAGAGACTCATCAAATCGGGCAACATAATCCTTCACAGATTTAGTGCCTTGGATGAATCATTACTAGTAGTCAAGAAGACGACCATTGTAAGATGTTGGCACATACTTATCCTTAAGTTTTCCCTTCATTGCGGACCAAGTCTCTATAGGAATCTGACGTCCGGATGCTCTCATCGATTCCACATTGGTCCACTATTAGTTAGCTTGGCTAGTTAGCTGCATTGCAACAATTAGACTTTTCTAGCTTCAGAAAGAGGGGACCATGTGAAATATTTGTTCATGTGCGAAGCCATTCCAGGAGAGTTGAGAATCCAGACTGCCATCGAAAGTGGGAACATCTAATTTGATGCTCTTCAAATATTGGTCATCAGGGTCTTGCTATTTCGCCTCTGGTATGATATCAATGAACCACGTTCTTCATCACGCTCATTGTGATTTGTGTCAAGTTCTTCTTTATGTTTATTAAGGTTTTTGAGGCGCGTCTCTACCTTATTCAGTCTCTCATCGATCGTTGTTAGGGTCTCTAGTTTAGCCTCTATGTTGGCAAACATCGCGGCAACTTGTTGGGGATCCATAGGGATTCACCAGACTCTTCTAGAAGATAAGGTTTACCACTACATAGGGGCATGCACTAAACAAGATCTAACTAGATGCTGGAATTACTTATATGCTATTTTTTTTTGTTTTGAAATAAATTTGAATCTTAAATTCAAGAAAGCAAATAAAAGTGTCTAAGGTGATGCAAATCCTACCCTAACTATGCTCTGATACTAGATTGATGTGAACATGTATTCGTGCAATATAGAAATCAATGATGCAATTAAAAATGTGCAATATTTCACCAAAGTTACGACCTTGAGTAAGAAAATAGTTATAACTTATAATGTGACAGATGGATTTAAATAAAAATTGCAAGCTTGCACAGTTTGATCTCAAATAAATCAATGCAAATACTAAGCTACGATGGCACAATTATACATGCAATATCAATGACAGATAATTACATGATTATCACATTCTCACAATCTCATAGTTATTTGTGGCAACAGATAAGTTGATAAAACACTAAATAATTATTATCAAGATCCACAAATAAAGATTGTATCTAGAAAAGCGTACCTACTGAAGATCACATCGGTCTTAGTGTCCAGCTGATGATTGCTGAATACATAGCTCTGGTTTCCATGAGTCGACAATTGCTCGAGAACGGCTCGAAGCGGACTCCAAATAGTCAAGAAACAACCCAAAAATGAAGATGATCTGCTAGTGGTCTGTTCTATAAACCGGTATGCTAGCGGGTCAGGTGCACTGTAGCACCCAGGTTTTGTTTGACAGCTTAAATTTGATTATGCACTTTGACGAACAGGTCGGATCGGACCCGATCACTTACACCTAAACTATATTGGGCTGGGTTAGATGGTCGGGTTCTAATGTGAACCTGAATTGAATTCACAATCAACAACAGTAGGTCGCCGGGTGAAGAGTTGAGGTCGGGCTGTCAGCAAGAACAGAGGCAGGGAGAGGGATGCCAACGAGGATGATGGTGACAACGGGGTAGAAGAGAAGGAGAAGAGGGAGGAGAAGTTGGAGTGGTCAGGCGAAGGAGGCAATGTCGGTTGGGTGTTGGCGATGGCCGCGGGAGAGGGAGAGGCCAGAGGGAAAAGGAAGAAGACAAGGTGTAGGTTGCGGGTAGAGATATGCCGAGGGGAAGATCGTGCAGTGGCGTTACCAGCGGTGCGCGCGAGAGAAGAGAGGGAAGAAAAGGAGGCGACACTGTGGTTTCAGGGGCGCGACGGCGTGGGCAATGTGAAGAGAGGATCAGGAGACGGAGAGGTAGCAGGTTGTTATTGGTGAGCGAGAGGAAGTCAGCGGGAGGGCGCGAGAGAGAGAGGAGTTTGCGGGGGGAGAGAGAATGAGAGGGAGAGAAATTAGGGTTAGGGTTCAATAAAAGGGAATAAAGTAGGGTTTTCTCACTCCTAAAATTTTTTTATTTACTTACAATATTTGTAATCAAAATTCTGCATTCTTATTTATAGAAGAGGAGCCTTTAATTAGCCTTTACAAAGTCTAATTTTCAGACTACAACCGATGTGATATTAAACTTCAAAATAAAAGAAACACAACTACAAAATAAAACAAAAAATAAAAGAAAGCAAAAAATACATAATGACTCGGACTACTCGAACTATATCAATATGACACATCTTCGTCTTCTCTGGTGCATGTGCCACGACTGGATGTCCGCATCAGAGTGTCTTTTGTTTTAAAATCAATTTTTTCAAGTTTATTATCTATATCCTTGTCAATGATATAATGGGATTAAGGATAACAGGAGGTTAACATTAATTATTACAACCTTGAAGAACTTCAAAAGAGCTTAATTGCTACAGGAAAAGGCTCTCTCTTTCAGAGGGAGTGAGAGATCGTTGGTCCTTGCATTTAGGAAAAATAAGAAAAAATTAAACTAGTTTGCCTCTCATAAAAAAAATAAATAAATAAACAAGATCTTCGTATCTCACCTAATATTCATGTATCATAAGAACTGGAGGTGAAATCCGTTATAACATTTTTTGACTTCCTATTAATATTTAAGAGGAATGAAAAACAAGATGTTCCTTAAAACTAAATCTCCCCCCTTACAAAAACAAAGGGAAACAAGCAGTCAATTCTACACAATTCTTGTACGCGAATCAAGCTCCTTGCAATTAACTTCCCGTTTATTAATCTAATAATGAGGTAAAATAGATAGAATTTGATAGCTCCATCAAGTGGTCAGCAAAGAAAGAGCAAAGAGGTGTCCATATCAAGCATTGAGGGATAAGTATGGCCTAAGGCTTGATTTGGTAGAAGTTAGCAGTTGGTTTGGTTTAACGATTACGTGCCTTAGACCTTAATTGTCATGTACATGCATAATCCAGTTGGTTTGTACTATTATTTAGTACTCCATTACGACCAAAGTAAGCAGGAGACTTTAACACGACCAAGAGTAACAACAAATAGTTGAAATCACAGCTACGGTGGAGAGAAGAAGCTGCAACTGAGCTGAGGGCGTTCCGGAGGCTTCATTTTTAGTTTCTTTTTTCTTTTTCTTGTTAAGAATGAACAAATTGTGTAGTTTCTATGTAAATTGATACCCTTCTATCTTGAGGATGATTCGTTAAATTCTTATTGGGTGTGTTTGGCTGCAAGGAAGTGGGCGAGAAGTAAGAAAATGGGGAAGTATAATTGCTCATTTCTCTATCTATCCAAACATCGAAAAAGGAAAATAAGAAAACCCCTTTTCCTTTTCTCTTTTCTCTTTTATATAATCATTTCCTCACTTTTAAAGTGCAACGGTTAATTTTGTGGTCATGTAGATCTCATTTGTAATAAGTTGTAGCACAAAACAGTTAATTTTGTGATCATGTAAATCTCACTTGGATTCTAATTACAGTCCATTTTTTATTTTTCTTAATTAATTTTTATTTTAATATTATTTTGCGGTCAACTTTGTAATCAACTTTTCCAATTCCACTTTCACATTACCATCCAAACACCAGAAAAGACATAACATTTTTCAAAGCACACTTCCCAACAACATCCAATTACTGGAAAACTTACTTACCAATTCCCAACTTTCAAAGGGAACTATTACTACTTCCTCACTTCTTCACTTCCTCACTTCCACTCTTAACCAAACAGGCCATTAATGAAATGCAGGGGTTCTTACCTCACTGTTTTATCTCAAACAAAAAAAAAACAGTTAAACACTAGAAATGCAGTAATAAAAGATAGATAAATAGATGTACCCAGTAATACAACCGATAAAGTAAATAAGCACAAGGCAATCTAATAATAGAAAGTAGATGAGCGAGCTCCAAACTATACAATTCCACAACAAACAATACAAAAACTATTGTTAAACAAACACACTATGATTTACTTTAGAGAATATTTAATTACACCTACTCTTATCCATCGGTGTATCCCTATGGAATCAAAGTTGTTCAAAGGCGAGAGACAAAACATTAAATAAAGCAATAAAGATTTACAATTATGCTACTCTGAATTCTTCAAAGTAAAACGTGACATGAAAGTAAAGAACAACTTGAAAATAAGATAGCTGGTTTCATTGATTGTAGGGGCCCCGTTCTTCTTCAATATATTGGTTAAATTTGGCTTTTAACAACCACTCATGTTCTTCATACCACATAAAATCATGCCACTTGTCCTTATTAGTTGGGGACTGTTCGCCACGTGGATGCAACTAACCCATCATTTTAGGACATGTTTATTTTCTTGGAAATGAGGGAAGAGAGAAGACAGGGGATGAAGATAATTTGAAGAGAGGAAGAGTCTCTTCCTTCTTCCAACTAAAATCTTATTTATTTGGGGAAGTTTGAAAGAAGAAAGAGGTCTTATCTCTTTCTCTCTCTCTCCCCATCTCTCCGCTTTCATTTCTCTCTCTCTCTCCTACTGAGCAGCGGCATCTACGACAGGCGAGAACGGCAGCAGCAGCCTCTCTCCTTCCCCATCTCTCTCTCTCTCTCTCTCTCTCTCTCTCTCTCTCTCTCTCTCTCTCTCTCTCTATATATATTATATATATATATATATATATATATATATATATATATATATATATATATATATATATTGTTGTGCAGCGATGGCAGCGGTGGTGGTGGCGGGAGGTGGCGACAGCAGCGTTGACGGCGGTGACCTCTCTCCTCCCTCCTCTCTTTTTCCCCCTCTTTATCTTCTCTCTCTCCCCCCCCCTATTGATGAAAAGAGAAATTAAAAAATATTAAAAATATCTTGATCCTTGTGCTTCAGCTCCCTTCAGCCCAGAGATTTGGGCTCTCTTCCACCACATCGGCTGTCACGTCGCAGTCAGCCTAGAGGAAGAGACTTTCTTCCCCCAGGGACCAAACAATAGAAGAAAGAGAGGCTTTCTTCCTTTCTCTTCTAAGAAAGCAAACATGCTCTTAAATAACCATCTAGAACATGTAATTCTCCTTTTCTGAGTGTGGCTTTAATTTCGACAGAAAATTTATTTGACGTGTAAACATGAGCGATAAGAGGACTTTTTGGATACACATTTCAGGTTGACTTCTTTTCATTCAGTGATATCACTCATTCCACAAGCTTCCTTTCTCTATAGGCAAATTAGTTTCTCAAAATCACTATTACAAAAATGGAATAAAATGTCGCACCTTTCATGTCGGTTCAATCTGCACCAAATACAAAACAGAATATAGTGGTAGTTTTGTAAATAAAATGATTATTAGCCACTACTGAGTATTTCGGTTAAAAAATGAAAACATTCAATGTCAATTATGAAATTAACCGATGCTGAAGCTTTATTCCACGTCGGTTCTCTAAGTAACCAACGCTTATAGTTTAACAATTTTTTTTAAACATAAAATAAAAATATTCAACGTCGGTTATTTACTGAACTGACACAGAATATTTAATATATAGCATCTGTTTTTCACGTAACCGACACGGAATATACGTTATTAGCGTCAGTTCTTTTAAGAACCAACGCGAAATATAATTTCGAAGATAGCGCCACGAATTTTTACCATAAATCCTGCCCTCTTTACTATACTGCTTTCGTCTTCTCTCAATTCTTTACCCTCAAATCCTAATTACTCTCATCTTATCGGGTGTTGCGGTAGGAGGCGGTGGCGTTGTCGTCAATTGAGTCGTTGGTTCTTCATCCACGGTTATCTTCTATCGGCAGTGAGTTTGATCTCCACCATCCTTGGACCACCTACAATTATTGAGGTATATCTAATCTCTTTTAATTTATGAATATTAAATATTAGATAAATCAGAGTGATCTAACTTTTTTGGATCTAGCACCCTAAATCCGATTATGATTTATATGTGTATTTGACATATACCCAAACCCCAATTGTAGAAGAAAAATTAAATTTTAGGTTTCTAAATATGGGTTTTCAAAAGTTTAAGTTTTGATTTAATTATGATGTTTCAAAATAGATTTATCAACAATATTTATATATTTAATTATTTTAATCTATTTTCGAAGAATAAAATGACATCTCTAGCGCTATTGTGATTGGATAAGACACATTTAAAGGAGTTATAAAACTAGTGTACCACATACCAGTGTAAATTGAGTGAGGAAAGAAGAAGAAGAGGAGAGAGGGGGAGGGTAAAGATGGACGAATGGACAGACCGACGGACAACTTTTGTGAATGAGTCATGGGTGAGAACCTTGGTTCGCTCAGTTTTTACATTAAATAGATATATGTTGTTTACATTAAATAGAAATTTTACTCTTTAAATGATTATATTGTTAATTCAATATTTTGTTTTTAATGTCTACACTAATTAGGTAAAGATGGATTGAAAATGGATAAATGCTTATAGGTTAAGTACTGAATATTGGAATAGTGTAGAGGAGTTTATTAAGTTTGATGTTGAGCATGCCAATGGAGCTAATCGTATTAAGTGCCCTTGCATAAGATGTGGTTGCCTTGACAAAGTTACAATTAAAGTATTAAAAGACCATTTATTAATTAATGGGATTGACAAAGGTTATACAAGATGGATATGGCATAATAGTGACAGTGCAAGGGAAAGATTGATTACTTCAGATGATAAAAGATATGATAAAAAAGTTGATTATAATGAGGGTGATAAATTAGAAGACATGATTCATGATGTAGAATAATACTTTGTGGATTACCCACACTTAATCGATAGTTTGAAAGATGATGTAGAAAAATCTTTGTATGTTAGTTGTTCAAAATGCACTAAATTGTCTACAGTGTTGAGATTGTACAATTTGAAAATAGAAAATGGATGGAGTGATAAGAGTTTTATGGTCTTACTCAGTCTATTGAAAGATATGCTTTCGGAGGAAAATAAACTTTCAGATCGTGCATACGATACCAAGAAGATCCTGTGCTTTAATGATTGTATTTTGTACAGAAAGGATTATGTAGGTTTGGAGAGCTGTTCAGTTTGTGAAGCAGATAGGTACAAGAAATGTAAAAATAAAATTTCAGCAAAGGTATTATCGTATTTTTTGGGAATACCTAAACTTAAACGCATGTCTAGAAATGCAAAACATTCAAAAAAATTGATGTGGCACTCAGACAGGAGGAGTTATGACAATATACTTCAGTATCCGGCTGATTCACCATAATGAAATATGATTGATTCAATGTTTTTCAATTTTAGGTCTGATGCAAGGAATCTCCAACTAGGTCTTTCGCCTGATGGAATGAACCTGCATGGTAACATGAGCAGCACATACAGTACTGGGCCAGTTGTTTTGACAATTTATAATATTTCTCCTTGGTTAGGCATGAAGTGCAAGTTTATAACGTTTTCATTGCTAATCTCGGGTCTCAGACAACCGGAAAATGATATAGATATTTATTTGTCACCTCTTATTGAAGACTTAAGGTGCAGATTAGCATTGCATGCATTTGTGTCTATATGAAGTGAGTCATAAAAGTTTATTAATTTTTAGAAATTACATAATAATTATTTTATATTTCATTAATCTTGGTAATTTTTGAAAATTTTAGGTATTTATATGATTAGTTAGTGGATGCGGGCTTTAGTCACTTGTATGTCTTTATTTGTCTATATCATATCGCATATGACTTTACCCATGAAGATGATACAGTTAACAAGGCTTAATATGTTGCATCTGCAATGTTAAGAGGTGGACCGACCTTGCGATTGTATCTTGCGCCATATAATACAGAGTAAGTAGTAATTTGTTATAAATAAAGTTTGGTTGTTATTTAATTTAATTGCTCATATATGAATTTAACTTTCAGCTCATATTGGACATTATGCATGATTTACCCATTGCTCACTATTGTATATTGGTTGGACTCATTGGGGGGTAACGTCTGAAAATAGTTTCGACTTGTAAGTATTTAATCTTGTATATGTTTGACTTGTGAGTATTTAAACTAATTAAAATTTATAATGTATATAAATATTTATTAATACTCAAGTTTAATTTCTAAATTTTATGAACAAGGCTCTCACCATGTATATGAGTCAAACCAATCCAACTCGACGGGGTAAACCTGCTTTGTGGAGGAAGATTCAGGTAATTTTTTGGAAATCAATGATAAAACTTTAAGTTTTTACCTTTATTATTTATAGATATATTTCTTTTCTTGTAGTGTCTCTGTAAACCCGATTCTATCCAATGCGAATATTATGTTATAAGATTTATGCGTGAAATCGTCACATTAGAGATGAACCTAATTCCAAGAAAGGTATTAATCATATATATGTTTTTTGATAGTATTAGTGTTAGTATTACAATTATATTTCTCTTTTTGTTCGGTCTGAAGAGTGGTGTGAAGTAAAGTTTCTTTGAGTGGCTGAAAAATTACAACGGAACGATTCCAATTACAAAAGAGGGAGAAGAACTGGTTCTCCCCTTTGTTTAAGGCTGGGTTCTTCGTGTGGTGATGGAGAGTGATTCTTATTCTTCATTGACCGGCTGAATATCAAGCTTCTTTTCCGGATGCCCTCCAAAGATCAATCAGAAGGGAGTTATGTTTTTAACACACTAAGTGTTTAGAGTCCACTGATTACTCTTTTTTCTCCTCTCTGGACTTTTGGACAAGTAAGAGGAAAGTAAGAAGTTTTATCTTGAAAATTCTCAGCTCTCAATCTTTAAGAGTTTTCTTTTTCTTCTTTGCTCAAATAGTCTTCTCTTCAAAAGTACTCCCTTTTGTCATAGCTCATCTGGCTATTTATAGGAGGTCATAGGGCTATTATTGTGCCCTATAATCACTCCATAACGGGGATTAACTCTCACATTACGTGGGGAGTTAATTGACCTAGTATTGAGGTCAGTTATAATAAAAACGCGGGTCTCGTACTGAACGAGGACCTCGCGTTTGTATAAGAAACTCAGTCTAGCATTTGTTATGAGCTCTGGTTTGTTTATTGGTATACTATTGAACCGGTTGCATTGTTGATTCTTATTGCCAGTGTACTGTTGAACTAATTGCAGAAGTAGGGACACACCCCTTATATGTGGAGAACACAGCTCTCATAGACGTGACCATCATGCTGATCAAGTGCAGATGCAAGCTTCAATGCAGTTGATGTGACTGTCAATTTGTTGTAGAGACGCAGCTCTCAGTCATTGTTGAGACACACCTTTTAGCTTGAAATGTGAAAATCGCGTTAGCTAGTTCCAGACGCGGACGCAGGTACCGCGTTGGACACGTGTCTGGCTCAAATTGAGCTTGAGATATGTGTCGTGTATCTTGGCCACTGAAGGGCCTATAAAAACTCAGGTCTTTCAACAGTCAATTCACTTTGGCTGTTCATCATCTTCATTCAAACCCGCGTTTTTGAATCCATAAAGCTTCAAGCTTTTTTCAATCTTCTTCAAAGATTTAACCGTGCACATGGCTCCGAGAGTGAAGGATATCACTTCCTCCTCTAGCGCCGCTTCTGCTGAGACTTGAATGGGTGGTGTTCCTCAAGAAGCTCCCATTTCAAGTAAAAGTCTTCAAATGGCTTTCGCCATTACCTTAAACATGAAGAGGCTCTGTCCTCTTAACTTCTTCTTAAAGTTTTGAAACTTCTATTGAAGTTGAATAGTCAATGCGGATCTTGCAGGTCCGTGTTTGATTTGTGAACACGATCCTCACGGTGATGAGTAAAACACGGGTCTGGTGATCCTGGCATTTCCTTGCTTTGTCAGCGTGACCCTCGCTTCTGCGAATTGAATGCGAGTCCGGTGGGCTTCGCGTCTTGAGATTTCTGAACACGGGTCTTATTTATGAGACTCGCCTTTGAGTCTCTAGACTTAGAAATTCTTTCTAAGTATGAAGTATAGACGGCAGACTCCATGTAAGCCTCGTGTTTTAGTCATAGAACATGGGTCTCATATGTTGAGCCCTGCGTTTGAACTCCAATACTTCTTGTAATTTTCTTGTTTTCAAAGTATTAATTTTGTGTTCTTCTATTTTGTCGTAAGTGTTGGAACATATTTCGATGACGACATTTGTGAAGCATTTCATTTGGAGCTCTATCACACGACTATATCAAGAGTTCTGTATGATCAAGACTTCCCAAAGAGAGTTGATATGATGTGTTTTGTAAATATGAAATAGCATGTCAAAAGCCTTGATGCACACACACATATCAGAGTCAATTAGTCGACTAGTACCTATTTCAAGTCGACTAACACATAGTGTAGTCGACTTGACCAAATCCTAGTCGACTAATCCTGTATCTCAATTATAACCAACTCTCTGTTTGTCAATTAGTCGACTTGACAGTATGTGTAGTCGACTAATAGACCTTGTAGTCGACTAACCCTATTCCCCTAGTCAACTAATCCCTGGCCTAGTCGACTTATAAAGTAGTTGCAGTCAGCTTAGTTCAATTATCCAGAAACCTGTCACTTGAGCCTATCTTGATCTAGTCGACTTATACCCAAACCTAGCCGACTAACCTTTGGAAATTTGCCTAGTATAGTCGACTAACTCAAAAGGCAAGTCGACTATAGGCAGTTTCTGACTGTTGGACAGTTTCTATATTCTAGTATTTTTTGCAACGTTCACCAATGTTTGATCATTTAAAAGGCACCTATTAACTACTGTAACTTACCCTAGAGTGTATCTATAAATAGGGTTGTTAATCTAAGGCAAAATACCAATCCTAATCTTCAGTTTTCTAAATCAAAAATTCTGCCAATCCTGAAAACTATTCCCACTTCAGTTCTTCACCAAATTCCAACTCTATAGTGAAGTTCTCTGAAGTTTTCTCCTATACTAGACCTTGTCCACGTTCACATATTGTACCAAGGCTTATAGGAAGTGTTGTAATCCTCAAAGATATCATTGTTACAAGAGGGTCTTCTTGGTGTAGAAGCAAGTTGTACAAGGTGGTGGTTGTTCTCTTGGTTGAAGAGAAGGTGTACACATTTGGCAAAGGGGATTTGTCAAGTGGTGTGCATGGTTGTGATTTTGGGTGTACAAAATCAAGGATAAAGGAAAATCTCAAGCGGGTGGCTTGGGGACTGGATGTAGGTCATGAGGACCGAACCAGGATAAATCTCTCGTGTTTGCGTTTGTCTAAACTTTTCTGAGATTTGATTTCCTTTATTGTAAGTTTATTTATTTGTTTAACTTTAATCCTTCTTTGTTTAGTATTTGTGTTGACTTCGTATTTTAGATCCATAAGTGCCAACAGAGCAAGTCCAACAATTGGCATCATATCGGGACCAACATTTGGTATCAGAGCGAGGTTTCACATTTGGTATCTGAACCCTGAACCCTGAACTGGCATACAAGCCCTGCATACCTAGTCAACAACAAGCAAGGATGGCAACGGAGTTCCCTTCGTCACAATTCAAAGAAGGACATTCTACACAACGTCCACCGCTATTTGATGGATCCAACTACAACTATTGGAAGTGTAGAATGAAGATCTACTTGCAATCGCTCAACTACGAACTTTGGAACATCGTTGAAGCATCGTACACCAAACCAACAACCAACTACAACGCTTGGAGTGATGATCAAAAGAAGAATGCGAACCTTGACGCCAAAGCGATGAATGCTCTATTCTGTGCCTTAATCAAAGAAGAGTTCAACCGTGTGTCAACAGCCACTTCTGCACATCAAATATGGCATACTCTTCAGGTAACACACGAAGGCACAAATAAAATTAAGGAATCTAAAATATCTGTTCTTGTCCACAGGTTTGAATTATTCAAAATGGAGGAGAATGAAACCATATCAGAAATGGTAACAAGATTCACCGACATTACCAATTCCTTAGCATCCCTTGGAAAGGACTACACCCAAGTCGAAAAAGTTCGCAAGATCCTTCGTGCACTCACACCAAAATGGGAGAAGAAGACAACCGCTATTGAAGAAGCGAATGATCTCTCAACTTTGTCGTTAGAAAACCTAATTAGTAATCTAATGGCATATGAAGTGCAACTAGAAGAAAGAAAGAAGGAGGAACGATAACATCACTCAAAGAAGAAAGAAATTGCCTTCCATACATCTTCCGACACGGACGATTCCGATGACGATGAAGAGGAGATGGCAATGCTTTCAAAGAAATTCAGGAGATTTCTTAAGTAAGGTAAATTTAAATGCTTTAATTGTAACAAAACAGGTCATTTGAAGAAGGATTGCCCTTTGCTCAGAAATAAAGGCAAATGCAAGAGCAAAAAGTTCGGAAAGATGAAAGACTACGAAGCCTCATGGGAAAACAGTGATTCCTCGTCCTCTGACGAAGAAGAAACCACAGAACGTGTCAATCTCTGTTACATGGCACTAGAAGATGATGAGGTATCGTTTACTGAACTTTCTGATGCATTTCATGAATTATTTAATGATCTGAAAAATGAAAAACTGAAAAATAAAGTTTTATCAAAAGAAAATGAAAAACTTTTAAATGAAAATTCATGTTATGCTTTACAAGTTTCTTCTATAAACTCTCAAAAAGATGAGTTTGAAAAAGTAATATCATCTTTGAAAAATGATAATGAGAAGTTTATAAAAGAAAATGTTTTTCTTAAAAAGGAAACTATGTCTTTGAATGAAAGGATTTCTATATTAGATAAAGACATGTTAGTTTTCAAAAAGAAATATGAAGATATTTTGAAAAATGTGACTAAGTTCAATCAAGGAAAAGAAAAATTGAATGATTTGTTATCTTTTCAAAAGTTGTCACATAATAATTATGGTATTGGATATATTGAAAAATCTTCATATTGGTATAATCCATATAAGTCTTTTATGACAAGAAAGTCAAAGAAAAATAAGTTTATATGGATTCCTAAGAATTTAAGCATGTTTGATAAAAATACCTATATTGCATCATACATTCATGATATGTGTAATTCATGCAATTATGTGTATACTAACAGGTGAAAACCAAATTCAAATTGGGTTTGGTCTCCTAAAGGTTAATATGTTCTTTTATAATTGGTACCATCTAACGTTTATCTTGCAGGTACCATATAAGAAAGTTGATAAGAATATATATATATATATATATATATATTCTAATGATATATTTGTTACAGGGGGAGAACAAAGTATTTCTATATCTGTTATAATCTAATTTCTGCAGGGGGAGGAAAATATAAACTATTTTCTGCAGGGGGAGCATTTGTGCACACAACGTGTCATCATCAAAAAGGGGGAGAATGTTGGAACATATTTCGATGACGACATTTGTGAAGCATTTTATTTGGAGCTCTATCACACGACTATATCAAGAGTTCTGCATGATCAAGACTTCCCAAAGAGAGTTGATATGATGTGTTTTGTAAATATGAAATAGCATGTCAAAAGCCTTGATGCACACACACATATAGAGTCAATTAGTCGACTAATACCTATTTCAAGTCGACTAACACATAGTGTAGTCGACTTGACCAAATCCTAGTCGACTAATCCTGTGTCTCAATTTATACCCAACTCTCTGTTTGTCAATTAGTCGACTTGACAGTATGTGTAGTCGACTAATAGACCTTGTAGTCGACTAACCCTATTCCCCTAGTCGACTAATCCCTGGCCTAGTCGACTTATAAAGTAGTTGCAGTCGACATGGTTCAGTTATCCAGAAACCTGTCACTTGAGCCTATCTTGATCTAGTCGACTTATACCCAAACCTAGTCGACTAACCTTTGGAAATTTGCCTAGTATAGTCGACTAACTCAAAAGGCAAGTCGACTATAGGCAGTTTCTGACTGTTGGACAGTTTCTGTATTCTGGTATTTTTTGTAACGTTCACCAACGTTTGATCATTCAAAAGGCACCTATTAACTACCCTAACTTACCCTAGAGTGTATCTATAAATAGGGTTGTTAATTTAAGGCAAAATACCAATCCTAATCTTCAGTTTTCTAAATCAAAAATTCTGCCAATCCTGAAAACTGTTATCACTTCAGTTCTTCACCAAATTCCAACTCTATAGTGAAGTTCTCTGAAGTTTTCTCCTATACTAGACCTTGTCCACGTTCACATATTATACCAAGGCTTATAGGAAATGTTGTAATCCTCAAAGATATCATTGTACAAGAGGGTCTTCTTAGTGTAGAAGCAAGTTGTACAAGGTGGTGATTGTTCTCTTGGTTGAAGAGAAGGTGTACACATTTGACAAAGGGGATTTGTCAAGTGGTGTACATGGTTGTGATTTTGGGTGTACAAAATCAAGGATAAAGGAAAATCTCAAGCGGGTGGTTTGGGGACTGGATGTAGGTCACGAGGACCGAACCAGGATAAATCTCTCATGTTTGCGTTTGTCTAAACTTTTCTGAGATTTGATTTCCTTTATTGCAAGTTTATTTATTTGTTTAACTTTAATCCTTCTTTGTTTAGTATTTGTGTTGACTTCGTATTTTAGATCCATAAGTGCCAACAGAGTAAGTCCAACAATTGGCATCATATCGGGACCAACATTAAGGTACTCCTCGAATATTTTGATCAAGATAAACTATTTCGAACATGTTGGAGGCGCCGACCTCAACTTTCTCTTCAGCCTGCAGAAGACCGTCCCTGCATTTATCGGCACAAATGAGGAATGCCAAGCCCGTTTAACCAAGCATGCTGCCTCTACTCTACGGAAACTTATCTTGGACGAGAAGTTTGAATACACTGACTGTCGTCTGCTTAGGAAGCCAAATTCCTTTTGGAGACGCCATTGAAGAGAATGAAGAGACTGTAATTGACAGAAACTACAAGTGGCTCCGTCAAATTGGAGAGCATCGTTTCTTCCTCCCTAACAGGGAATGGATGTTTCCATTGTCATATCTGCAATTCATCTCTTCCCAGGTATATGTACTGTGATTTGATCAAGGCGCAGTCGGGCGTCACAATCAGGAGGATCTCTAACCGTGATACTTTTCCTGTCGGCTACAGCAGAGAAATCCTTGCACTATTCCCAGGTTTGATGAAACAGGAGTTTCCAACGGGCGAGACTCCTAAGCAAGCTGCAACTTTCATCAGCCGATTTATGGAAGTGAAGGTGAATTTTCTCAGTCTGACTTCCAAGCGCCCAGATGGGTGCATTCAACAACAAGCTCTTGGAGAGCAAAAATGGTTTCCTTCATCCTCGGAGAATTGAAGGAGCCACTGCTCTAGTGTGGGCTTTATCCTGCGGTTAGGGCTGTGTGCTACGGAATTGTTTCGAGCCACTATAGCTTCTTTGGAATCCTTGAGAAGTATAACCTGGACACTTGCACATTCTTTACTCCGGTTGGAGAAATGGGATTCGCCCTGCATGAGATGTTTGAGGTTTCAGGGTGTCTATGAGAAATTTGCCATATGAGGAGTATATTCCCAATATGAAAAAATTCCATTTGATGAATTGGAATGCTCCTCGGGTGTACGAGACCTACTGGGAGGTCTTGTACCATTTTCATATCTGCGCTCAGGTGAACGGACGGAGGTCCAGAGGAGATAAGAAAATGTCTTGGGCCAACTACCTCTTTGGTGGTCTGGAGAAAAATCAAGCCTAGTATCTCGATTGGTGGCCCGCACTGATGCTGAGATTGCAGCAAGGATTTTTGAATCTGTGACCTCGTATGTGACAGAATCAAATGAGGACACTTTCAAGCCAGAATTCTTATTTCAGATAGAGCTTTATTGGCAGGGATCTTGATGCTATGACTACAGTGGTGTGTTGTGCCTACTCCTCCACACGAGGTCATCTTTGCTGACATTATTTACTCGGCCATTCTTCTTACTTATGGTCGGCCTCTTGGCTTGCTCCCTCTATAGTAGGGTGCCTTCAAAGCGGGCTTCAAATTCCATGTTGAAGTTTTTGCAACGTAGTACCTGAAGAGGATAGAGAAGGCAATGTGGTTGTCGATCGGGATGGTGAACCCTGGATAGAGATATCGAATCCTCACGTAGAGTTACCTTATACGTACCTTATGGCATGGTACGTTATACATTGCCCATCCCTAATGTCAGCGGTGCAGTCCTCTAAGAATTCTATGCCCTTTGTTCAATGAGTAGAGCACTCAACTTTGAATGGCTGGTACATGCTGATGATTTGACAAATCCTTCAAAGCAGCTTGAACTATCAATTAGTGAGGTACTTCCCTGATTTTTCAGGAGTTTCATATTGAGAGCGATTTTTTGATCGATCCAGTGCTGATGGGTTCACCATCCTCTCATCCAAGGTTTTGGTTGTTGATCAACATTCGCCCTGGATATTTAATCTTCTGATAGGAGAATGTCTGCACATTTGAGCCATATCTGCCCAGGCGATTTGCTCGCCAATTCGGTTACGACCAACTATACATAGGTAACCTGAACTTGGGCCTTCGTTTCAATGGCAATCTGTATGAAGGGGCAAGGGCATGGTATTCCAACGTTGCTAGAGGAACGGAGGTAAAATTCAATCTTCCACAGAAGGTATCGAACTCTTATGCCAACCTTGGGTTTTATGCATGGCACATAATAGCTGATTCAGTCTCTAACTATAATGTAAATAGTACCTGCATCAAGCGGATCAAGGCTAGGTTCCAAGCCAAGAAAGGCTCTAAAACTACCCGTTCGAAAGGGACGGGCGAATTTCTTCAGGCTGAGCTCAAGGTCGATCCGACAGAGGTTGCTAGACATGGGGCAAGGCTGGTTGAAGAGTCTCAACAACAACGCTCGCAGGGAGTTACGAAGCGTACTCGACCTCAGTCTACTGAGGCTGGTTTGAGTAAGAAGTAGACTCAGCAAGAACCCGTGATCAAGTTCTTTCCCAGGGAACTTCTTCATTGGCCATAGACCCTGAGCTTGTTCATGCAAACTCTGAAGGGAATGAAGGCCCTAAGGTCCCTTTACTTTCGTGAAGCCGTCGAACAAAAGGTCTTGTAGTGGTTATATGACTGAGGTATCGCCGGAGGAAGTCACAGAAAGGCGAAATACTAGTGGTGACTCCTCGTCAGCCCCAGTGCCTGTTAAACCTGTTTCTTCAAGCTCCTTTCAGCGTCAGAAAATGATGGTTGATCTTTGGAACATTCAACTGGGCTGCTCAATGAAAGTTCCACAACGAAGTCCCATTGTTGGGCTTGTTGATGTTGAACTCCCCTCTATAGGAGTTTTACTTACTCCTGTGTCCTTTTCGTCTTCGAGCGAGAGATTGGTTACTCAGGAGATGATAATGTTGACTGAGACAATGTGTACTCTATTTCTGATACTAGCAAATACTCTCATTCGGCTGAAGAGGAGATTAGTGTGAAGAGGCTCCAGCGAGTACATCTGCTGTGACCGAAGGTCTTCTCATTTTGAAGATTTCCCATCTCCCACCTCTCAAATTAGTAAGAACCCAACATGTCTTGATATTCTCGTCTTTTTAGTGCTATTATTAACACTATTCAGTTAAAATGACTGCAGGAGACACTGTACCTGTTCAAGCAGAGGAGTCTACCTTAAAGGTTGCTACCCAAGAAGCCACTAAAATTTCAACTTCTTAAACTCTTGTGGTGACCTCAGAAATGAGAGAACTGATAGTTCAATTTGCACCTATACTCCTAGGAGAGATGAATGCATCACCTTCTCCTTATGAGAGAATCACTACCACTACTATGGAGACTGGATCAGGAAATGCTCTGCAGGTGCTGACACCAGTCATGGATATCATGGAAGAACTCACCTTCCAAATAGTGGGGCAATTCTTTGTGATGATGAAGTTTTGCATCGAGCTGGTACTCTCAGGGCGAAGTCCTTTAGAATTTGTGTGATCACCCCTTGAGAATCAGATTGAAAATATCAAACAGACTGGAGGTTCTGATCGTGTGATCGCGTACCAGGTGCTAGTTGAGCAGCTAGGTACATATTCGAAGGATCTTAAGAACCTAGAGAGGTCAGTCTGATTGCTGATGCTCAACGAGTGTCAGAGAACCTCTGTATCAAATAGGACCTGGAGCGGAAGGAGATTGAGGAGCAGATAGCTGAGTGTACCCATCATATTGATAATTCTAGGGCTAGCTATCAGAGTTTAATTAATGACATCCATCAATCCGAAATCATTTCCAAAACTGCGGAGGATGTCATTGCAAGTGCTCGCATGGCAATTGCTAAGGCGCAAGCCTTAATTCAGGATCACGAGCTAAAACTTGCAGATGAGAAGAAAAAGGTGGAGGAGCTCGAGACTGTCAGGCACTAGGTGCCGAAGGAGCTAACTAACCATTCTTCTAAATTGGACGTTCTCCGGGCATAACTAGTTTCAAGGACATTTTTGATAGATGAGAAGTTAAGGACCCAGGCTCTGGATGAGGTTGAAAAAGCATGCCAAAGGGATATCCAGTGCCTTAGGGAGCAAATACAATCTCTCACTGAGTAAGAATGATTTTTTATATTTACTTTGTAACACTCTATCTTATTTGAATAAGAGAGTGTTTGTATCACTTTTACAATTTTGGAATGAATAATGTAACGCCCCGATCCCACGGATACGGGGACGTCACTGCGACGTATATACGCAAGTCAAAAGTACCTTCACGTATATACGCTAAGCATCAGTAAAGGCAAGAATCAGAGTACGGAAGCAAATGGTGCATTATACATTCCAACACATGAGTACAATTACAAAGTTATCACCAGAAGTGATCCAACATTACATGAATATTACATCACTGATATGCGCAAATGCGGGAATACATGAAAATGTACAAGTATGAACAGTATAAAAGGCACTCACGAGTTTTACTAAAAGGAAACTCGAGAGGCACACAGGGGCCTGGAAGGATGGAGCTCTGCAAGGTCTGCTGGAGATCCACGCTACTCTGCGCTACTCTGATCAGTAACAGGGAGAATTCACACGCTCCCAGCTCCATGACCTGGACGTGAGGTCCAGGGGAGTCAGTGACACTCCCCAGGCGAGTAGTACCAATACCAAGTGGCGAAGCAGGATGAGCACAAGTGTGCATATAACAAATGATATCAAGTAAGAAGTACTCAGGAGGCAGGTAGGTTAGAGCAGGTATGAACAGGTATAGCATAATAATCATAAAACAGGAAATCCGATATAAAGCCGGTTACAAGCAAAACTGATTGTATAAGCTTAGGTCACGGCTCTATGAGACTAGTACATCGAAGGAATAATCCAAACAAGGAAACCCTCATCTATATACCTTTATCTCATATCATCGTAATCCAAGCACATACAACCCGAGTTACAAAGTAGTCATAACAGGAACACATAACAGGCATGACAGGAATACATAACGGGAATCATAACATGCATGACAGGAGTACATAACGGGAATCATAACATGCATAGCAGGTGTAACAGGAATCATAACAAGCGTAGCATGTGTCACAACAGGCATCGTTATTATTATTACTCGTCTGACCCATATATCTAGGTATGTGTCCTGGTGTATACCTCAAAACACATACATCCATATATAAGCTAGGCGAGGGTTGTTACCGGAAGCAGATGGAGAACTGATAGAGCTTCTTATAGTAGTTCCCATATACCTGGGACCAGTTTGAGGGCCCTAAGTCCCCCTAACACGCATCTCCTGTGGGCCCTGAGTCCCACTAACACGTACCGCCAATATTTTATTCCATTACTATAAGCAAGGTATCATTCCGGCATCCATCACTTCCTCCCATTCCCCGTGCAAGTTGTCATTTTTATGGTTTATCAGATTACGGGAATAACTGGACAAGACAGGAAAAGGCCCTACAGATTCAAGAGGTGGCCCCACAGATTCAAGAGGTGGCCCCCACCGTGTGATGTGGCACTTTGTTCCATGTGGCACTTTGTTCTGAGGGGATGGATTCTAGAGGTGGCCCCCACAGATTCAAGAGGTGGCCCCCACCGTGTGGTGTGGCACTTTGTTCCGTGTGGCACTTAGTTCCATTCAGAATAACAAGACAGGATTCCCGTAAACATGATAATTATAAGGTCAAGTACATCATGCTGGGTGTCAAGTGATAGCATGACAGGATGGTGATATTTAGCAAGCGACAAGTCATGTCATAACCAGGGGTCTTGACAAATAGTGGCATGCCAGGTGTCAGGTCTGAAGTAATAGCATGGCAAGGGGTAACGTAGCAGAAACCCGGAGTTCAACGACCACGAAGGGTCGGCCACGCATGGTATACGATAAAGAAGTAAGCACATCACAGGCATGGTATAGTTACAGGAATGAAGCTACCCTAACACAAGCAGTTGCATGGCAATACATAAACATGGAAATATGAAGTGACAAGAGGTGATATTCATCAAGTAACAGGTCATGAAATAC
Source organism: Agave tequilana (assembly GCA_038442645.1). NCBI lineage: Eukaryota > Viridiplantae > Streptophyta > Magnoliopsida > Asparagales > Asparagaceae > Agave > Agave tequilana. The sequence continues at coordinate 20,681 of JAVJIF010020373.1, read as the reverse complement.
AAGTCATGAAGTATAAGCAAGAATAATATATAGTACATGTACCAAGGATAATCACAAAGAAATCAACTATAACAGACAGCCAAAGTTAGTCGACTAAGGTAGAATGAGTAGTCGACTAATAGAGGGGTTAGTCGACTAACAGTAAGGTCAAGTCGACTAAAACTGTGATCCAGAGAGTTGGGTTTCATTTCAAGAAAAGTTAGTCGACTAGGGTAGAATGGGTAGTCGACTAACAGTGATTCCAGGTCGACTAACAGTTAGGCTAAGTCGACTAAAACTGTGTTACAGAGAGTTGGGTTTCTGATTCAGGAAAAGTTAGTCGACTAGGGTCAAGGGAGTAGTTGACTAATCGAGGTTTCTAGTCGACTAATAAATAACCTAAGTCGACTAAAAACTGTGTTCTAGAAAAGGTTACGTTTCAACTAAGGGTTTCAAGTCGACTAGTCCTTAGGTCAAGTCGACTAATCGTGGTCTGAAAACAGAGTTCGGAACAGAATCTGATGGTTGTGTTTGATAGTCAAATAACATGATTTAAAGACACAAATGTACAAGATATGGAAACATAAACATACTAAGAATTGTATGAGTCTTGGTGAGTAAAAATACTCACATAGATCGGTTACTTGAAGCTTTACACGTTCGAAGAGATCGTGGTCGACGAATTTGATCCACGGCGATATAGTTGATGAAGAAAGACACGATCCCCAAATCCGAAGTTGTTGGTTGAAGTGGAGATGGAAACCTTGGTGATGCTTTGAGAGTTGGTGGTTTGAAGTTGAGGTGAAGGAGAAAGTGGTGAGGGCTAACTCTTTGTTGAAGTGAAGAAAAAGGAAATAGAATGTAAAGGAAATGTTTAAATAGGGTTTGGATTTGTAAAGGAGATGCAAATAAGATAGAAGAGAGGGGGTTTTTGCAAATAGGAGAGGATGAGGTGTCCCTCTTTTGGCCACTTGGCCGGCCATGGAAGAGAGAGAGAAAGAGAGGTATTAATGGTGGAAGTTGGTGGAAAATGGTTGGAAATTGGGAAAGCTTGTGGCTTGTGGAGGAAGGAAGGAAATAAAGAAAAAGGAAAAAGGAAAAGAAATTATAAAGGAAGATATTTTCTTGGTCTCAAAAATTGAAAATGTTGAAAAAGACTAATTTCCGGGTTTGAGTTGAGGATACGGAAAACATTACGAAAAATACCGAAATCGTCTCGAAATCAAGTATCTCGGAACGACTCGCAAAATTTACCAAAAATCAAGAATAATATTCTAAGTCCCATGGTGAAATCCGTTTTAAGAAATACTTTATAGTTTTAAAACTAAAAATCCGGAATCAATTAGCTACCGACTCCGGTGGAATTTTCATAAATTTATAAAATACTCATAAAAAGTATTTAGGTAAGAAATGTGATTCTAAGAAATAATGTCTAAAGGACCTTCTAGAAATTCAAATCCGATTGCAAATTAAAAATCCGGGAATCGGTCAGCGGCACTGGCCGACACCGGTTTTTGAAGATTTTCATTTAAATCAGGAAAATTCCAGAAAATCATAGAAAATATATAATATTGGAAAATGATATTTAAAATTAAAATCGGTCAAATTCAGGAAGTAAATCGAAAAATATGATCGAAAATCTGAATACGCAACTAAGTACGTATTCCGGGAGCGGGGTGTTACAATCCATCCACCTTACAAAAAATTGCGTCCTCGCAATTTCGTTAAGGGGTTAAATGAACACAAAGGGGACATGGACGGGAATAAAGGCTTCGAATAACCAAAACAGGGAAAAGATGGAATAAATTAGGAATCAAAGGAAGGATGATCAAGATAGAATAGATAACTCTGCACTTGTCGTTGGAATGTATAATCAAGACTCAAGCATTCCAGTTGCAAATTTCTTTACCATTAATTTGCCGACTGGTTGTACTGAGGAAGTTAGAGCCTAGGCTCTGATACCATCCTGTAACGCCCCGATCCCACGGATACGGGGACGTCACTGCGACGTATATACGCAAGTCAAAAGTACCTTCACGTATATACGCTAAGCATCAGTAAAGGCAAGAATCAGAGTACGGAAGCAAATGGTGCATTATACATTCCAACACATGAGTACAATTACAAACTTATCACCCGAAGTGATCCAACATTACATGAATATTACATCACTGATATGCACAAATGCGGGAATACATGAAAATGTACAAGTATGAACAGTATAAAAGGCACTCACGAGTTTTACTAAAAGGAAACTCGAGAGGCACACAGGGGCCTGGAAGGATGGAGCTCTGCAAGGTCTGCTGGAGATCCACGCTACTGCTGCGCTACTCTGATCAGCAACAGGGAGAATTCACACGCTCCCAGCTCCATGACCTGGACGTGAGGTCCAGGGGAGTCAGTGACACTCCCCAGGCGAGTAGTACCAATACCAAGTGGCGAAGCAGGATGAGCACAAGTGTGCATATAACAAATGATATCAAGTAAGAAGTACTCAGGAGGCAGGTAGGTTAGAGCAGGTATGAACAGGTATAGCATAATAATCATAAAACAGGAAATCCGATATAAAGTCGGTTACAAGCAAAACTGATTGTATAAGCTTAGGTCACGGCTCTATGAGACTAGTACATCGAAGGAATAATCCAAACAAGGAAACCCTCATCTATATACCTTTATCTCATATCATCGTAATCCAAGCACATACAACCCGAGTTACAAAGTAGTCATAATAGGAACACATAACAGGCATGACAGGAATACATAACGGGAATCATAACATGCATGACAGGAGTACATAACGGGAATCATAACATGCATAGCAGGTGTAACAGGAATCATAACAAGCGTAGCATGTGTCACAACAGGCATCGTTATTATTATTACTCGTCTGACCCATATATCTAGGTATGTGTCCTGGTGTATACCTCAAAACACATACATCCATATATAAGCTAGGCGAGGGTTGTTACCGGAAGCAGATGGAGAACTGATAGAGCTTCTTATAGTAGTTCCCATACACCTGGGACCAGTTTGAGGGCCTTAAGTCCCCCTAACACGCATCTCCTGTGGGCCCTGAGTCCCACTAACACGTACCGCCAATATTTTATTCCATTACTATAAGCAAGGTATCATTCCGGCATCCATCACTTCCTCCCATTCCCGTGCAAGTTGTCATTTTTATGGTTTATCAGATTACGGGAATAACTGGACAAGACAGGAAAAGGCCCTACAGATTCAAGAGGTGGCCCCCACAGATTCAAGAGGTGGCCCCCACCGTGTGATGTGGCACTTTGTTCCATGTGGCACTTTGTTCTGAGGGGATGGATTCTAGAGGTGGCCCCCACAGATTCAAGAGGTGGCCCCCACCGTGTGGTGTGGCACTTTGTTCCGTGTGGCACTTAGTTCCATTCAGAATAACAAGACAGGATTCCCGTAAACATGATAATTATAAGGTCAAGTACATCATGCTGGGTGTCAAGTGATAGCATGACAGGATGGTGATATTTAGCAAGCGACAAGTCATGTCATAACCAGGGGTCTTGACAAATAGTGGCATGCCAGGTGTCAGGTCTGAAGTAATAGCATGGCAAGGGGTAACGTAGCAGAAACCCGGAGTTCAACGACCACGAAGGGTCGGCCACGCATGGTATACGATAAAGAAGTAAGCACATCACAGGCATGGTATAGTTACAGGAATGAAGCTACCCTAACACAAGCAGTTGCATGGCAATACATAAACATGGAAATATGAAGTGACAAGAGGTGATATTCATCAAGTAACAGGTCATGAAATACAAGTCATGAAGTATAAGCAAGAATAATATATAGTACATGTACCAAGGATAATCACAAAGAAATCAACTATAACAGACAGCCAAAGTTAGTCGACTAAGGTAGAATGAGTAGTCGACTAATAGAGGGGTTAGTCGACTAACAGTAAGGTCAAGTCGACTAAAACTGTGATCCAGAGAGTTGGGTTTCATTTCAAGAAAAGTTAGTCGACTAGGGTAGAATGGGTAGTCGACTAACAGTGATTCCAGGTCGACTAACAGTTAGGCTAAGTCGACTAAAACTGTGTTACAGAGAGTTGGGTTTCTGATTCAGGAAAAGTTAGTCGACTAGGGTCAAGGGAGTAGTCGACTAATCGAGGTTTCTAGTCGACTAATAAATAACCTAAGTCGACTAAAACTGTGTTCTAGAAAAGGTTACGTTTCAACTAAGGGTTTCAAGTCGACTAGTCCTTAGGTCAAGTCGACTAATCGTGGTCTGAAAACAGAGTTCGGAACAGAATCTGATGGTTGTGTTTGATAGTCAAATAACATGATTAAAGACACAAATGTACAAGATATGGAAACATAAACATACTAAGAATTGTATGAGTCTTGGTGAGTAAAAATACTCACATAGATCGGTTACTTGAAGCTTTACACGTTCGAAGAGATCGTGGTCGACGAATTTGATCCACGGCGATATAGTTGATGAAGAAAGACACGATCCCCAAATCCGAAGTTGTTGGTTGAAGTGGAGATGGAAACCTTGGTGATGCTTTGAGAGTTGGTGGTTTGAAGTTGAGGTGAAGGAGAAAGTGGTGAGGGCTAACTCTTTGTTGAAGTGAAGAAAAGGAAATAGAATGTAAAGGAAATGTTTAAATAGGGTTTGGATTTGTAAAGGAGATGCAAATAAGATAGAAGAGAGGGGGGTTTTTGCAAATAGGAGAGGATGAGGTGTCCCTCTTTTGGCCACTTGGCCGGCCATGGGAGAGAGAGAGAGAAAGAGAGGTATTAATGGTGGAAGTTGGTGGAAAATGGTTGGAAATTGGGAAAAGCTTGTGGCTTGTGGAGGAAGGAAGGAAATAAAGAAAAAGGAAAAAGGAAAAGAAATTATAAAGGAAGATATTTTCTTGGTCTCAAAAATTGAAAATGTTGAAAAAGACTAATTTCCGGGTTTGAGTTGAGGATACGGAAAACATTACGAAAAATACCGAAATCGTCCCGAAATCAAGTATCTCGGAACGACTCGCAAAATTTACCAAAAATCAAGAATAATATTCTAAGTCCCATGGTGAAATCCGTTTTAAGAAATACTTTATAGTTTTAAAACTAAAAATCCCGGAATCAATTAGCTACCGACTCCGGTGGAATTTTCATAAATTTATAAAATACTCATAAAAAGTATTTAGGTAAGAAATGTGATTCTAAGAAATAATGTCTAAAGGACCTTCTAGAAATTCAAATCCGATTGCAAATTAAAAATCCGGGAATCGGTCAGCGGCACTGGCCGACACCGGTTTTGAAGATTTTCATTTAAATCAGGAAAATTCCAGAAAATCATAGAAAATATATAATATTGGAAAATGATATTTAAAATTAAAATCGGTCAAATTTAGGAAGTAAATCGAAAAATATGATCGAAAATCTGAATACGCAACTAAGTACGTATTCCGGGAGCGGGGTGTTACAAATAATAAAAGTGATAATTTTGCCCTCAGCTGGTCTTTATTTTCTTTTTTTTTGAAAATAGACAAGTGAAAGTGATTGAGTTTGATTGCCAGAGGTGATGATTAACATAGCAATACAAAATTGATAATTCATTAAGAAATTTGACAAGGTTATTGTCGAAGGTGTGATGTTTAACTTGACAGGAATTGAATTCGTGATTTGAAAGAATTTTTGTGGACTTGCTATCTTATTAATAGAGATAACAATTAGAGTTAAATCCACCGGGGATTTATGAAAAATTTTGCCGTCAGTTGTGTAATATTAATATGACGGGTTTAAATTTGCAATTGAAATTGAATTGTCAGGGTGTGATATTAACTTGAAAAGGATATATATGCTAGAGGTATGATATTAACTTATCATCAAGGAGATCTCATTTTCATTGAAAAAACTAAAAAAATTATTGTCATAGGTTTAGTGTTAACTTGATAGTGAGATGAATGCTAGAGGTGTAATTTTAACTTAGCATTGAACTTCTCGGTTTCAATCAGAAAGCTCGAGGAAAGATCATTGTCCTAAGTGTAGTATTTAACTTAACAATGAAATGGATGCTAGAGGTGTGATATTAACTTAGCATCAAATGTCTCATTTCCATTAGAAAATTTGAGAGAATCACTATTATAGGTATAATATTAATTTAAGAGGGATTTATATTGTGATATGAACAATTTTGGTTAGAGGTGTAGTGTTTAACATGACCGAGAAATTTTACGATTTGAGCAATTTAGTGGACCCATCATTCTATTGAAGAGAATTGTCAAATTGAAATTTATCCGCTGGGAATATTGAGGAAAATCACTGTTAGAGGTATAATGTTAACTTAACAACGATTTTGATTACAATATAAGCAATTCTGGTCAGAAGTGTAGTATTTAACTTGACCGAGAAATTTTATAATTTGAGCAATTTTAGTAGACTCGTCATTCTTATTGAAGAGAATTAACAAGTTGAAATTTTATTCACTGCGGATATTGAGGAAAATCACTATTAGAGGTACAATGTTAACCTAACAGCGGGATATGCAGAGGTATAATGTTAATATGCAGGTTTGCTCTGTGATTATTTCGCTGGGGAAGCAATTACAGCCTTTCTGAGGTCTTACTATTCCATGGACGGGAATTGGTAAGGAATTTTGGAGAGGAAAGCGGGATCAGGTCTCTCGGGATTTTTTGCAAACCCTCAGCTATCAACGGATGTGATATGACTTTACCAACTACCGTTTGAATTGGACTAGCCATGCTATTTTCTTCTGCATGATGAGTTGTCTAGGATTTTTTGTTGGATTTAAATGCCAACTGCTTCCTCTATTCTTTAGCCGTCGAAGGCGTCAGATGTAGGGTGTGCTCCTGCAAGTAAGCTGGGGGGCTACAATGAAAAGGTTCTGTAAAGATGCTTCACAAACCTTCTTCAATGAGTTTAGCTTGATAAGCCATCAGATAAAAATATTTGATCCCCATTCGATTGCTCGGACCTTTTGTCGTCGTGCTTTGATTGATTGAACAGAAGCAGGGAGGCATGCCACCATTACAGATGAAAAAGTCAAGTTAGATAAACCACCCTTCTAGATGCTTAGGCATGCTCGACTTCAAAATATAACCTATTCTTTTAAGTTTAAGATAGGTGCATGTCTAGAGAAGAGTGACAAGGCTAAAAACTTGATATTTTGCCTTGGTCTTTTCTTTAATGTTTAAATCATGCATCATAATCCAAAGTTCGATCGACCCAACGTCAATCGATCGTGAGGCGACTGGTTGAAAGAGGAAGCTCTTCTTTGGCGCTCTTCCAAACATCTTGGATCTTGAAGCTTTGATCAGAGGTGTAATGTAACCTGATCATGAGAGAGTGACAATTTTCTTTTCGTCTTATGTGTCATAACCATGGGTCTTCTAACAGCTAAGACAAGGTCGTCTTTCTTGAAAATTCGTTCTCTGACTTTCCTATTGAAAGCTCTGAAAATTCGGGCTTGATAGAGCTCGAATTGCTGTTGGGCTTGCAGATGTTTGTCATCTAAAGCTTCCAACTCTTGGAGGCACAATCCATGCTTCTCTTCGTCCGTCATTCTAGTTGTTAAGGTAACCCAAACGGGTGAAATTACGATCTCCAGTGGAAGTACAGCTTCACATCCGTACACCAAAAAAAAATGGTGTGGCCTTTGTCGAAGTTCTCACTATTGTGCGGTAAGCCCACAAGCATTCGCCTAATTTATCTTCCCAGTCACGTTGACTTTTTTAGACAAATTTCTTGAGAAGTTTTTCAATAATTTTGTTAAAGGCTTCTGCAAGACCGTTGGCAGTTGGATAGTATGTCGTTGATGACACACTTTGGATTCTAATCTATTACAAAACCTTTAGAATGCTTGGCTGACGAATTAGGGTCCATTATCATGGACAATTCGTCGGGGTATACCAAAGCAGTAGAGCATGTGATGTTTGTTGAACTTGATCACGTTAGGCATCTTTACTTCCTTATGGGAGCAACTTTCGCCCATTTAGAGAAGTAATATGTTATGGCCATGTTGAAGTGATGTCCTTTGGATGTTGAGGGTTAATGGGTCTGATAACATTCATTCCTCATATCTCAAATGGCCATGAAGAGGACGTTGGATAAAAATTTTCTGGTGCTTGATGGAGGAGGAAGTCACCGTGGATTTGACAAGCATGACATCGCTTAGCATAGGGATGGCGTCAGGGATTATCTTTGGCCAATAATAGCTAAGTTTTTCTGTTGGTATTCAAGCTTAGGTCCAGGTTGGTGAGCTCCGCACAGACCGTCATGAAATTCTTTGAGTGCCTCTTGTGCCTCTTTGGGTGAAAGGCATCAGTGTAAGATCCCATCGTACGATCGGCGATACAATGTTCGCATGATCACATTATAATAGAATCGAGGAGCTTTCCTCCTGATGGCAGCTGCCTCCTTAGGATCATCTAGCAATATAGCGCACAAGGCGAAATCAATGTAAGGGAATCGTCATTCCCTAGGTTCGAGACTTGTTGAAGTCTCAAGAACCTCTTTAACTTGAAGGTCTCCTCTTGAAGTTTTACTGTCTTCAAGGGTGAATTTGCAATAGTACAAGTCACAACTGTAGACAAGTACTGTCTCTGTGGCTCCAGCTGGAAGGGCCAAAGAAGCAGTGAGGGACGCCAGTGCGTCTGCATGCGCATTTTGCTGACGTGATACATGGTCAATGTAGAAGTTTTTAAACTTCTCTGTCATGTCAATGGTCGCGTTATGATAAGTACCAAGTCTTCATGTCCGACTTCGTACTCTCCACGAACCTGGTTGACAATGAGCTTTGAGTCACCGTATGCTTCGAGATTTTTGACTCCAATCTCTTCTGCAAGTTACATCCCGATCAAGAGAGCATTGTATTATGAGGCATTGTTAGAATACGTTTCAGTAAATGAGAATGCATGAGGGATCACATAATTATGTGGGAAGATGAGTACTAGCCCCACACCTGAGAGCTTCCCTCGGGACTTGTCCTTGACGCTCCGTCAAAGAATAGTTGTCACATTTGTTCTTCTGAGGAAGTGTTGATCAAATTAACTTCTGCAATCTCATCTGGGAGATCATCATAAAGTTTGAAGTTTTTAGAGCTGGATGATCAGCGAGAAAATCTGCCACATCTTGCCCTTTGATCGCCTTTTGTGGCATGAATTGCATCTCGTATTATAAGAGCAATATGGCCCATTTCGCTAATCTGCAATTCAATGAAAATGGTCTTGTCATGAGCAATCATATGGGATTAACTCTGGAGATGACATGAATGTGTTGCCCTATAAGATAGTATCACATCTTCTGGACAGTGAAGACTAACGCTAAGCATTCCTTCTCAATTAGGTTTAACGATGTTTCACCCCAATCATTGTTCTACTTAAATAGTAGATCGCTTGTTCGTGGTTTTGATCATTGTTTTGAGCTAGTAAAGCTCCCAAGGAATGATCCGTCGCTCGAATGTATAGCAGGAAAGGTTTTCCTGATACTGGAGCTACCAGCACGGGCAGATGTGTGAGATACTCCTTGATCTCTTCGTATGCTTCTTGGCAAGCATTGTCCTAAACGAATGAGACTTCCTTCTTCATTAACTTGGTGAAGGGTTGGCACCTTCCTAAAAGATTTGATATAAATCTCCAGATATATGCCAATTGTCCCTGTAGGCCTCTGAGTTCTTTAAGATTTTTTGGACGTTGCATCGCTTGGATGGCACAGATCTTCTCTGGATCCAGGTGAATTCTTTGGATGTAATAACAAATCCAAGGAATTTGCCACTGGCTACCCCCATAAAGGACTTAGTTGGGTTCATCTTCAACTGGTGAGCCCGCATGATCTGAAACACTCTCTTCAGGTCTGCAAGGTGATCGCCTTTGTCACAAATTTTCACAGTGATATTGTCGACGTAGCATTCTACGATCTTATGTATATGCTTATGGAAGATCATATTCATAGCGCGCTGATAGGTTGCACCAGCGTTTTTCAAGCCAAAGGGTATTACTGAGTAGCAGTATACTCTCAAAGGCATCCTGAAAGATGTGTGCTTTTCATATTTAGTGTACATCTTTATTTGATTATACCCAGAGAAGCCATTCATGAAAGTCAACCTCTCAAAACTGCATGTATTTTCAATCATAGCATCCGTTTGGGAGAGAAAAATTTGTCTTTTGGACAAGCGGCATTTAGATCATGGTAGTCGATGCAAATTCAAATCTTCATTCTTCTTGGAACATGAACTATATTGGCCACCCAATCAGGATGTTACTCTTCCCTGACGAAACTAGAGTTTATGAGCTTCTTGACTTTTGATTCGATTGCTTCCATAATCTCAGGACGGAACCATCGTTGTTGTTGTTTGACTTGCTTGGCGTCTGGATTGATGTTAAGATGATGCATAGTAATCTGGGAATCGAGCCCGGGCATGTCCTCATAATTCCAAGCGAAGACATCTTTATACTCTCATATGAGATGTATCAAGTCTTCTTTCTCAGAACGTAACAAGCTCTCGCTTATGAAAATGAGCTTGGGTTTAGCCTCATCTCCAAGATTTATCTGAGTCACTTATTCTCAGTGAGCGATTCGCGTTGTTCAAAGTGTATATCCCAAAGAGTATTTAAGTGTTTAATCCATGGATCCGAGTCTGACTAGACTAATTCTTCAGATTTAAAGGTATCTTCTCCGTCATCTTCTAGAAGGCTAGTCGATATCATGTTCACTGAGAGACTTTCGAAGATATCGCCGACGCTGATATCTGAGTCCCTTGACGATGTGGCTGATGAGCTGTCATGATAGAGCTCTTCTTCAGACTCGGGATCTGACGAGACTGGTGTAGTTACATAACCGAGTCCTCTTCGGGTCTTGTGATAGTAATCAGAATTTTTTCCTTTCGGTACAAATGAACGAAGTAGTGCTCACTTTTTCTTTACCGAAATTAAGGCCCGATCCTTTGGTAAGGTCATATCCCATTCTTTTTATCATGTGACGTGACTTTTGTCCATAATGAAAGAATTATAGAGACTCAGAATTACCCCATGAGCTTTCACAAGCCATGGCGATCCGCCTAAATTGAATCAGCTTTTGGCTTTTTCGCTTGGCTGGTACTTTAAAGAGAGCATTGTGTGTATCTCCGATCTTTTTGAGTACCATAAGGGATGACTTTATTGGTGCACGCAATGCTGTCAAAGCATTCATTGCTGACTAAGGATCACTGTCTATGTCAGTACTGGTGTTTGACGGTACAGAATTAGAAGCAAATGTAGAAAAGTAAGCCAAATCTAAATCTTCATGATAAACCACTCGCCTTCAACATTGGTGATGGCATTGGAATTGAGCTCATCAATGCTCGTTACAAGGAAATTTATTTCTTAGAGACACTCGTCTTCTTCTGGCTCCACTTCGTTGCCAGAGTTGGGTTCTTCCGGGTGTGGATTCTCATCAGTCTCAAGAGAATCCTATAGAGGAAGGAACCAGTGAAGTATTTCTCAACCCTTTAAACGGATGCCTTTTGGCAATCAACGTTCTCACTTTTTCATCTTCATCATCATATTTCATTACTTGATAAAGAGTGGATGGGACGATAGAGTTGTAATGAATCCAAGGTCGTCCTAGCAGCAGATTGTATGAGGTATCAATGTCAATGACATAACATGTGACCTTAGATTTCAGGTCCCCTATTTGACATCTGAATTTGATTTTTCCCATTGGGCGTGTACCAGTGGCGTTGAAGCTATAAATGATTGTCTGAGTGGCACTAAACGGTGGACGGGGATCCCCAAATGCTGCATGACCTTGCGAGACATGATGCTCAATGTGGATCCCGGATCAAACTGAATACGACTCATTTCAGATGATCCGATATACCCTGTGTAATATAGGGGTCTATCATGTTTCTCTTTGATTTGCATGTCTTCTAGGGTAGAGGTGATGCAGAAAAACTGCTTCGAGGTGTGATGGCCATGGTTGTCGTCTTTCTTTGTGCATATAGCAGGAATCTGGGTCATGAAAACTTTTGCATCTGCTAACGCTTCTCTTAAGGCATCCCTTGTAGACTTGGAAAGCCTTAAGAGCTCATAAAGAGTGATTTAAGCGGGGATGTTGGCTAGTTAAGCCATGACATCAAAATGAAAGGGAGTTGATGGTCCCATACCGCTTTTCTAAAGACCTTTAACATACCGAAGCTTTTTCTATTGTTTCCCAGATAGCCTTGTGGACTGCTCGATTACCTCCTCAACGGCTGGGGGAGTCCACTATTGGCTCGCCATACTGTTTCAAGTATAGTTTGCCAGACTGAGTCTTCGATGTGGGAGATGCGCCTATGTCAGCAGTAAAGGCGGACTTCTCGTCTCCTGAACTGGTGAGGGAAGCGACACTTCTTCGGTTTCTCTTGTAGAAATACCCACCGCATTGCAAGAGGATGCTTTCGTCTTGCCCTTGGATTTTCTATTTGTGACAGTCGTCCACTGCTGGCTTTGAACAATGTTAGGTGGACCCACATTTCTCTCCTCGAGGTGTAGGCACAGGAATAAGGCCTTTCTCCTTCTGGTTATGAGGATCAGCATTGATCACTCTTAGTTCCCCCTTGGGATGGGAACCACTCCGGCTGGTGCTGCAAGAGATCCCGACCGAATTGAATAGGTGATGAGGCTGTCATGTTGGCCGTCACTTTTTTTAGTTCTGGACGGAACATAAGTACCTTGGTGTGATTCGAATGGAAAGTGTACCAATCGTTAACAAGTAATATAAAGTGAATAGAGTATCGTCCCACGAGGATTGTTATTTCAAGTACCAACTTAATCTTTTCTAATTCTATTTGAATAATCAATTATTTGGAAGATGTTTTGAATAAACTATTACTAAAAAGGTTTACTTTATATATGAAAAGAACTAAGGTAATAATTTCGGTAATTGAAATCAGATAAAATATTATGCTTGTGCTAATTCATCCTATTCATGTGAACAATCCGGAATTCTTTATCCTAATTAACATTTTCTCTCGAATCTATCTTCTAAATATAGAATCTACAATCTCTCGATCTAGTGGATTGCTAGTTAAAAGATGCATTAAGTATGATGGATATTCCTACTTGACTGCACAACTCTTACGTCTCAACGTTTCGAGTTATGGTTATTAATCCTAGAAGTTTTGCTAGGTTATCTCCTTTCAGACTCAATTCTAGCCTTCTGATTAATTGTGTGCACCAATTGTAACAATAAAGCACAAGATTTAATAACTTAGCTTATAAAAAATTTAAACTTTATAAAACACATAGGAGAATTTACACAAAACATAATCTTATATCCTCAATACAATCCCTACATCATGCCCCTACTTAGGAAAATTAGTTTATAACTAAGAAAATAGAACAAATTATAATATTGAAATCATGAAATAGAATCAAATAAAAGAAAAGTAAAAGAAAGGTAAGAGAGCAGTAAGAAAGATGAAGTCTTGAAGTATTTTCTGCTAAAAGTACTCTGAAAATTAATGGTTAACATTAGAAATTTATTTGATTTTTGCGCAAATAAAGAGAGAATGAAGTTGTGTATTTTACAAGAGGCTTGGCGGCGTTTATGTAGAAAAGAGAGCAGTAGAATCCTAATTGAATACAAAAACCTAGGTTTTCAAAATTACACGAATTACTGAAAAAATCCTATCCATAAGCACTGCTATAGTTCGGCCAGCTGGCCGAAAGTTCGGTTGGCTAGCCGAACTTCTTGCTGTATTGGCGCTCCACTTTTTGACTCATGTTGACCACTGAGTTGGCATTCCCGTTGACTGGTCGACGGCTGCTTGGCCAAAATTTACGGCTAGGTGGCTGAACTCTTGGTCCATTTCAGTCCTAGATTTTTATAGAATTTCTAATTTTACATGAAACCTCTATTGAGATGTCCCAACTCTACTTCAGATCTCTGATTATGCATCTATTTTGTTCATATGATATCGCTAATTCACCAATTTTTGCTCTTTTCTTCTAATTTGTTCTTGACCTAAAATCTGCAAAATAACACTAACAAAATACTCATACATCATTAAATATGGCAGATAATAGGCATAAAAAGTGATGTAAAATATGTATATAAATCACACACATCACACCCCTATATACCTACTTTTTGCTAGTCCTCGAGCAAAATCTTAATCTAAAAAGAAAAAGAAAAACTAAAAATCTTAAAAATAAAATCCTAATTCACTTTCGTAGGACTCACGATTGCACTTAGCATGTGCAACAAGCCGTTAAAACCCTAGGTTACCCTAATGGACGAGTGTTATCTCGTGAGGGTTTTCAGTGAATACACCCACAAAATTCGGTGAAAGAACTTAAAAGATGAGAAAAGATTAAGATAAAAAGGATAACAAAAAATAAGGATAACCAAAAATAAAGAAAATACAAAAAGAAAGATAAAAATAAAGAAAGACAAAATATTAGAGTGATAAGCATCACTAATGTATAAGTTGTCTAGTTACCATAAACTCTCATTATCAAGTTCAATCTCTTATCAAGAATTCTATCATCTACTTTGTAGAGATTTTCAAATCTTAACCTATATCACTATCCTTCCTATGTTTTCTGACCCTATGCATCTTCGGGGCTATTTGGATTCAAGGAATTGGGTGGAAGTGAGGAAGTGGGAAGTGTCTTTTTCCATTTCCGCTGTTCATCCAAACACCGGAAAAGGAAAATGAAAAAAGTTCTTTTTCTTTTCTCTTTTCTCTTTTCTCTTTTCTCTTTTACACAACCTTTCCTCACTTCCAGAGTGCTACAGTTAATTTTGTGTTATGTAAATCTCATTTGTAATAAGTTGTAACACAAAACAGTTAATTTTTTGCTCATGTAAATCTCACTTGCATTCTAATTACACTCCAATTTTTATTTTTCTTAATTAATTTTTATTTTAATATTATTTTGCGGTCAACTTTGCGGTCAACTTTTTCACTTTCACTTCCACATTACCATCCAAATACCGAAAAAAAACATAACATTTTTCAAACCACACTTCCCAACAACATCCAAATACCGAAAAACTTACTAACCAATTCCCAAGTTCCAAAAGGAAATATTATCACTTTCTCACTTCTTCACTTCCTCACTTCCACCCTTAACCAAACAGGCCCGAAATCGTGAATGTGTATAGTTCTTAATTTGGGATTTTGATTCAAACTTTCCATGCTTAAACTTTTTTCTTTTTTTGAACAATATAGAAGTTTTGAAGTATTACAACTTCGTTGCCATTTAAGCACTTCTTTTTTTTTCTTTTTTTTCATACATATAACTCATCCAATTATCTGTCGTGTAAATATCAAGGATTCTTGAGGCCAAGATACCTAACTAATTGATCATTAGACATGTTAATACAAATAACTTTTATATATATATAAATATATATATATATATATAATATATTATATATTATATATATATATATATATATATATAATATATATATATATATATTAACTTACCTAACTATCTTTCACGTAAATACTAAGGCTTCTTGAGGCCAAAGTATTTAGCTAATCAATAATTATGTTTTTTTAATATTTAAGTATTAAGTAATTCTCATTATCTCAATTTTAAACTAATGTGTATGTGTAGTTAAGATGCATACTTACATGGACAAATTCTAGATGGTAATAATATTTTAAAAAATTTCATCTCTACTCAAAAACTTTAAAATCTCATCAAATTGATATTCCTCATTCAATTCAAGTTATATGATTTCTAAATCCCTTACAACTAGGTCAACTTACCACAAAAACTTTTTTTTAAGTTAGTAAAAGAAAAGAAAAATCTAGAAAATCCTAAAAAGAAAAGAAATAAATAAAAAATTCTAACCTAAAAATAAAGAAAAAGAAAAATTCTAGACCCCTCACTCATACTTAAATTTTGGCATGTCTCCAAGCACAAAATCAGGATTGAGAATCACCCCAAAATTTTCAAATTCGAAAAAAAATCCATATTTAAATCAAGATCTTATTTATGACAAAACAAATCAATTTGAAAACTACATATCTCGAAAACAGACCCAGAAAGACAAGTAATTTGGAAAGTATACACCTAAAAAATTCCTTGTCAAACTCCTACCAGAGTTCGGCGAGTTGGCCGAAAATTTGGCCATCGGGCCGAACTTCTGGTCCTTTGATGCTCTGTCTTCTGGTGCTTATGTTGAGGTAATTTTGTAGTTCATCTGGGAGTATTGAATCAGTCTACAGAAGGGGGTACCTGACATACAGAAGAGATAAGTTAGTACTAAAAAAATTAAAAATAGAAAAATAATAAAAGAAATTAGAAAACTTGGGTTACATCCTACGAAGCGCTTTAAGTTATAGTCATTAGGTAGACTTTCTGTTGATCTTCATGGAGGCTCCTGTGTGGAAGGTGTTAGCCTCGATAAGTTTTTTACAATCTTTTGGGCTTTCTTTCATATTTGGTTGCCGGTGCAGCTTTCAAGTAAAAATTTTGCTGCTCAGTTTTTGCATTCTTGGATTTGGTGGACTTGGGCTGATTAGACTCTTTGCTAAATAACTTTTGGGGCTCCTCTTTTGGTACTTCAACTGCTTGCTTGTCCTTGGTTTCAATTTTGAAGCACTCCTCGTAGTCGATGGTTGTGGAGTACCCTTAAAAACTTTGAAAGTAACTTGCTCAATCTTGCATCCGAAGGATGAGTTCTCTTTCTTCTACATCAATCAAAGTTCTTCCTGTGGCTAAAAAAGGTCTACCCAATATGAGGGAAATATTACTATCTTCCTCCATATCAAGTACGATGAAATCTGCAAAGAAATAGAACTTGTCGACTTTAACAAGTACATCTTCAATAACACCAAGTGGGTACTTTATCGATCTATCAGCCAATTGGAGTAAGACAGTAGTCTGCTTCAGTTCTCCCAAACCCAAAGCCTAAAAATAGAGAGAGGTATTAAATTTATATTTGCACCAAGATCGCATAAAAACATTGTCGAAGTTTAAGTTTCCTATAATGCAAGGTATAGAAAAACTCCCTAGATCCTTAAGCTTTGGAGGAAGCTTGTTTAGCAGAATAGCACTACATTCTTCATTCAACATTACTGTTTCATGATCCTCTAGTTTCCTCTTATTTCTTTGGATCTCCTTCATAAACTTTGCGTACTTAGGCATCTGTTCTATGGCCTTTGCAAAAGGAATGTAAATATGCAGTTTTTTAAACATATTTAGAAATTGAACAAACTGCTTATCTGTAGCCTTTTTGCTTGTGTTTCTGTTTGTGTTTATGGGGAAATGGAAGTGGGGGAACATATCGCTTGATAACTGACTTCTCTGTAGGACCTTACAGAGCCTGAGAATCTTTCAGAGTTCGGCTACCTAGCCGAGATTTGGCTGGTTGGCTTAACTTTGGCTCTGTATATCTCCTGCTCCTTTTTTTCTGAGTTTTCATCTCCAGTGACCGTTAGAGAAAAGTTTTCTTCTCTGGAGACTTGGTCCTGTGCTAGGACTTTTTCACTTCTTAACGTTATTGCCTTGACGTGTTCTTTGGGATTTACTTCCGTGTTTCTTGGTAACGATCCTTGTGGTCAATTGGACAACAGGCTGGAAATTTGACTCATCTGCACCTTTAGGTTATGAATTGCAGCTGCTTGGTTCTTCAGGTTGGTGTCTGTGATGGTCGTGAATGTTTGTGTGGCGGCGGCGAGCTGTTGTATTGTCTCCTCTAGGTTTGGCTTCTTCTCTTGTGGTGGTGGTGGCCTTGCTTGTTGCTGTGTGTTGCTGTGAAAGTATTTGCCCTTGGAGCACTATTCTTGTTGTTACCACCCCATTTAGATTAGAATGATTCCTCCAAGTTGGTGTATACGTGTTCGAATAGGGGTTATTGTTCCTCTGAAAGTTGTTCACGTAATTTGCCTGCTCGGTGAAGGGAACTCAAAGTTGCCAACTTGTCCTTCATTAGCTGGTTGCCCTGCATCAAATGCATCATATGGAGGCTTTTGAGTTTGGATGGCACTTACGTTGGCTGCATCGAGTTTCTTTGTTAACAATGCAAGTTGTGCATGTATTGCGGAGATTGCGTCCATCTCATGTACTCCAGCCGCCTTCCTTGGCATCGCTCGATCTGATTGCCACGGGTAGCTATTTGAGGCCATCTTCTCAAGAAGCTCGTATGTCTCATCACGTTCCTTGCCCATGAGTGCTCCACACGCGGCCGCGTCAATTATCGTCTTCGTATTTGGATTCAATTCATTGTAGAAGAATTGGATTTCTAACCAAGTAGGAAGTTCGTGATATGAGACTTTCCTGATCAATCTTTTGTACCTTTCTCAAGCTTCTTGATGCTTTCAGATTCAAGTTGGTGAAGGTTGTGAGATCACCTTGGAGTTTTACCGCTTTAGATGGAGGAAAGTATTTTATAAGGAACTTATTTGTCATCTCATCCCATGTTGCTATGGTATTCTTATGTAAAGAATTGAACCATGTCTTCACTTTATCCTTCAAAGAAAAAGAAAAAAGTTTCAGATTTTTTACCTCAGGAGACACATCATTAATCCTTTGTGTGTCGCATATCTCTAGAAAACTAGAGATGTATTCATTGGGGTCGTCATGTGGGAATCCCTGATTGACATGGTGTTGCACCATCTGAATAACCCCGGCTTCAATTCAAAGTTATTTACTTGAATTGTTGGTGTAATGATGCATGAATTGGATCCAGTAAGAGAGGGAACATCGTAATCCCTCAAAACTTTGCTCTCGCTTTGCTCCGCCATTGCTTTTTCTCGATCTCGTCTCTCCTTGAGCAAGCGTCTGAAGGTTCTGTCAATCTCTGGATCAGGTTCTATGAGTTCTGCACTCCTAGAACGTCTCATTTACTGGTAACAGTAAGTCTGAAGAAAACTCAACTCCGTTCAGAATAGGAGTTTGGCTACCTGGCCGAAAAATTCGGCTACCTGGCCGAACTCTGTGCTCTGTTGAGGTTGAACTTCCTGTAACCTGCAAAGAAAAAGATTTTATATTAGATCTGCAGACAGAATTCAAAGCAGAATAGTAATCGATATTGTTGATATTGAAAATTATATAATCCCCGGCAACAATGCCAAAAACTTGATGTTGTGAATAGTTCGAATGTACCAATCGTTAACAAGTAATATAGAGTGAATAGAGTATCGTCCCACGAGGATTGTTGTTTTAAGTACCAACTTAATCTCCTACTTTTATTGAATAATCAATTTAGTTGGAAGATGTTTTGCATAAAACTATTACTAAAATGGTTTACTTTATATATGAAAAGAACTAGGGTAATGATTTCGGTAATTGTAATCAAATAAAATATTATGCTTGTGCTAATTCATCCTATTCATACTAACAATCAGAATTTCCTATCTTAATTAGTATTTTCTCTCGAATAATACCAATTCTATCATCTAAATTTAGAATATACAATCTCTCGATCTAATAGATTGCTAGTTAAAAGATGCATTAAGTATGATGGATTTCCTACTTGACTGCACAACTCTTACATCTCAACGTTTCGAGTTATGGTTGTTAATCCTAGAAGTTATTGCTAGGTTATCTCCTTTCAGACCTTGCCTAGCCTTTGATTAATTGTGCGCACCAACTGTAATAGTAAAGCACAATGTTTAACAACTTAGCATATAAAAGATTTAAACTTTATAAAACACATAGGAGAATTTGCACAAAATATAATCTATATCCTAATTATAATCCCTACATCATGCCCCTAGTTAAAGAAAATTAGTTAATAAATAAGAAAATAGAACATGAAATAGAATCAAATAAAGAGAAAAGTAAAAGAAAGCTAAGAGAGCACTAAGAAAGGTGAAGCCTTAAAGAATTTTCTGTTGAAAGTACTCTGAGAATAAATGGATAACACCAGAAATTTAATTGATTTTTGCTCAAATAAAAGAGAATAAAATTGTGTATTTTACAAAAGGCTTGGCGGTGTTTATATAGAACAGAGGGCAGTAAATCCTAGTCGAATACAAAACCTAAGTTTTCGAAATTACACGAATTACTGGAAAAATCCTATCCATAAGCATCGCCATAGTTCAACCAGCGGGCTGAAAGTTCGGCTGGCTGGCTGAACTTCTTGTTGTATTGGCGCTTCGCTTTTTGACTCGTTTTAACCTCTGAGTTAGCATTCTTGTTGACTGGTACACGGCTGCTTGGCCGAAATCTACGGCTGGGTGGCTAAACTTTGGTCCATTTCAATACCAATTTTTTGTTGAATTTCTGATTTTGTGTGAAGGCTCTGTTGAGATGCCCAACTTTACTTTAGATCTCTGGTTTCTACATCTCTTTTGTTCATTTGACATCGTCAATTCGCTAATTTTTTCTCTTTTCTTCTAATTTGCTCTTGACCTAAAATCTGCAAAATAATACTAATAAAATACTCATGCAGCATTAAATGTGGCAAATAATAGGCATAAAAAGTGATGTAAAACAACTATATAAAGCACCCACATCACACCCCCCATACCTACTTTTTACTAGTCTTCGAGCAAAATCCTAATCTAAAAGAAAAAAAAACTAAAAATCCTAAAAATAAAATCCTAATCTACTTTCTAGGACTCACAATTGCACCAAGCATGTGCAACAAGCCGTTAAACCCCCTAGGTTACCCTTATGGATGAGTGTTGTCTCGTGAGAGTTTTCAGTGAATTACACCCACAAAATTCGGTGAAAGAATTTAAAAGATGAGAAGAGATTAAGATAAAAAGGATAATCAGAA